>CAJQUN010001017.1:0-123634 GCA_907163345.1 Haberlea rhodopensis
AGTTGCATGTATTTATGGATAATGCTAAGCAGTTATTGTATTGGGTTGTTTCCTGTAATAGTTGGTAAGGAACTTTACGATGTATATTAGGGGAATGATTATATGAATGAAATGGTCTCAAAGTTTAGTATACAGAGATCTTGGGGGTCTATCAATAAACAAGCCTCATTCAATATTATTATAACTTTCTGGTAACAAACCCATTACAATATCCTTTTTGAAAATACACGACTTTAGTGCTTTTGGTATATGTAAAATAATTCCACTTTTCCTAAGCCTGCAAGGAAATATGTACGTCATAACTTGGATAAGTCAATTTCAAAGTGTCTGGAGTTATGTCCAGATGTCAATATTGTGGTATCATCGAAAATTGACTTTAGCGGGGATATTACAAAAGAAATCGAAGGGAAAGTGCATGATGGGAGATTTGGGGTCTTGTGCGAAATTTTATGGATAATGGATTCCAAGTAGCACATTCTGATTATTTTTTGGGAAATTATGTTGATCTCGTACATCATAGTGTGGGATATTGGGGCACAAGAGAAGAGGAATCAAGGAGTCGTCCTATGAAGAACTGATTTTACCAGTAAAAGCTGTGGTTCCAAAATGGTATTTGGCTGCGGCAGATGGACAGAGTTCTATCCATGTTATCCTAATTGGGAAATCCCCAGTGCTAACAAGAAATGGGATCGAGGAAGAGAAATTACCGATGTCATTGAGGATGCTCAAGTCCTAGAACTTGTACTCTTGACTTCAGCCTTGAGGACAAGAGAAGGGGAAGCATTGTTATGGGAAGAATCCTCATGACATGCATGAACCTATACTAGAATGCCCAAGAAAGTTCACAAAGTTTATCACGTGGAAAGGGGGGGTTAGTTTGTTAAGTGTTTGGGGGGGAAATGACAGAATAAATAGGGGGGAAATGGAGGGGTAGGGCAGACGTGATTTTAGTTGTTGAGAGTGCTAGCATTTTGATAGTGCAAGGGGGAATTCCCTCCTTGATAGTAGAGAGTATTGTTCTTTGTATTCCTTTACATTTTTTGAAATTCTATCAATATATTACTTTGGTTCCAGAATTGTTTAGCATACCTCATTCTGCTCATTTCTTGTCCTTTGAATTCTGCAGCTATATTGTTGTGGTTGTAACACTTACCTTCTTCGTCCATGTATTTCCACAGACCATTGCTCTAAACTTGAGATATCCGAAGGACACAGTGAAGCATGTTTCTGCTAATGAAGACATAAACAACATATTAACTGATGTCGATATTGTGATCTATGGATCCTTTGTGAAGAGCTGTCTTTTCCAGAAATTTTGTTAAAAGCGATGTGTTTTGAGAAGCCCATAATTGCCCCAGATCTATCAGTGATCCGCAAATATGTAGGTATTTTGGCTAGGTATTCTGCATCGTTTTTTGTATGCTGTCCACTTTGGCTGTTTGATTATGTGTCGAGACATTTCTTGATTGTGTGTCTTTCATCTCTCATTGCCATTTGTTCAGTTATTACTCGTAAAAAGCTTGGTTGAATTTTATGAAGTATATTGCCTCTTTTTGATCTGCTTGCCTATTGATCTACTAATTGAGTTGGCTACAACTCTAGGTTGGCAACAGGGTGAATGGCTATCTTTTTCCAAAGGAGGATATAAAGGTTCTGACTCAGATTGTGCTTCAAATGGTTTCAAATGGAAAATTATCTCTTCTAGCTCGAAGTGCTGCATCAATCGGGAAACAAACAGCTAAAAACTTGATGGTTCCAGAAAGCGTGGAAGGATATGCTTCACTTTTGGAAAATATTCTCGTGCTCCCATCTGAAGTTTCCATATCCCATGCTGCCCAAGACATTCCGGCTAAGTTGAAAGCTGAATGGCAGTGCTTCGTTTTGAAACTATTATGGGATACCCTTCTCCAAAGAAACTGGTAGAATTATACGGAGTTTTTAGACAAGATTGAGAAGCAATCAATCATACCCATAAGAGAACATGGTGGTTTCTATTACAACAAACAATACCTTTTTGTATAGCATCTGGGAAGAGCATAAATATATTGAAATGGCCAACATGAGAAAAAGAAGAGAGGATGAAGAGGTTTTCTATTTTTTGTTTTTGTTTCTATTTATTAACTTAAAAAAAGAAAAAATGGGGACTTATTATTTTACTTTTGTTTCATTTATTGATATTTATGCAGTTGAAGGATAGAACTGATCAACCTCGGGGAACATGGGATGATGTATACCGAACCTCCAGAAGGGTCGACCGGACATTGCACGAAAGAGATTGAAGGAGAACTTGAAAGGACTGGTCAACCTCTCTGTATTTATGAGCCTTATTTTGGTGAAGGAACCTGGCCTTTTTTGCACCGCACTTCCCTGTATAGAGGGCTGGGGCTGGTAAGTTCTGCAGTTCGGGACTAAACCAATTTCCACAAGTTGGTCAAGTTCTTGCTTTTCTATTTAAATATGATTAACCTGTATTTTGTTTGCGAATTGACTCTTTTTGTTTTTAATTCTTATATCTATCACTCTCTCCAAGTTATTTCTTCTATATGTACCACAATCTTCTTTTTCTAATTCTGGTTTATGTAATTTGGAAGTCGGACCTTATTTTGGCTGTCACATAAATGATTCATGCCACACCAATATTCATTACATGTGATGCCAATTTGTGGGATTTGAGTATCTTCCCATTCTCTAACTTTTGATATTGCACGGGTACTTGCCTGACAAATACCCATAAATTTGGTTATTGCAGTCCACAAAAGGCCGAAGACCAGGAATGGATGATATTGATGGGCCTTCTCGTCTTCCTATATTAAATAATGCTTATTATCGAGCTGTGTTGGGAGAATATGGAGCCATTTTTGCAATTTCTAATCGGATTGATAGAATACATAAAAATGCTTGGATAGGATTTCATTCATGGAGAGCAACACCACAAATGGTATGAGATGGGATTACTTCCTCTACCTTCATCTAGCCATATAATTACAAGTTCTGTTCTCAAGTAGACCCCTTTTTGTTAACTGATGGAAGGTATATATATATATTTAAGTGATGACATAAAATAATGAAATAAAATGAACCAATAAAGGAGAATGCATAAAATGTCATTATCTTTTCCGATGTGCTGTTTGATTATGTAATTTATTTGGCTATGATACATAACGATTTAAAAAAGCGCAGCGACACAAGACTTATCTAACTTGAGCAATGTTGTTTCTTTTCTCACATGGAGAATTTTACAGAAATCCTTATCAAAGACAGCTGAAAGATCATTGTTGGATGCAATCGAAGCCCGAAGACATGGAGATACTCTTACTTCTGGGTCTCTATGGACACAGACCTTAGAAACCCATTGAAACATGATTTCTGGTCATTTTGTGATGCTGTAAATGCTGGGAATTGCCAGTAAGAGTTGAATCCCTTTAGTTGTACTCCCACCCCTGTAGTGGTTGCCGAAAACATGATTGTTCTGCAAGCTCTGACAAGGCTAGGACAAATGTTGAATTAGCTGGGAATTTCTGGTCATTCTTCACTTAATATTTTTTGGCCAGTTTACTGGTGCACAAATGTTGACAAGGCAGGAATCTCGAGTCGAAACATGTATCTTGTTTGATATCACTTGTATTCCATGTCCTCGTTAGGTCACATAAATTGCCAATTTTTTTCCAATGTGACGGAGCAATCGAAATGTATTGTTTTGGCTATTGTATGGTTTAATTATATATATGGGAACATTACCACCCGCTGTAGTTTTGATATTATTGCAAACGCCAGATTTAATAGGTCTAAAAGAATTTAATATTTTCTTGAGACATGTTTTGATTGAGTTTTTAGGTTCGCATTTTCAGAGTCTCTGAAAAAGATGTATGGCGTTGAACACAACTTGAGTTCTCTTCCCCCAATGCCAGCAGAAGATGGGACTTGGTCTGTGATGCATTGCTGGGCTTTACCAACTAAGTCCTTCATGGAGTTTGTTATGTTTTCAAGGTTTAAACTTTTCCTCAAGCCTCTTCCGCCTTTTCTTTTTTGTTGCAACTATGATTCTTAATATGAAAATTTTCCTATTCCAGAATGTTTGTTGATGCGCTAGATGCACAATTCTATGATGAGCACCAAAAGACTGGTCATTGTTATCTAAGTTTATCCAAGGTAACTCTTCCTTTGCCATGGCTTTTGGTTTTTTTTTTTTATCAGATCCGTAAGAAAGGAGTGGCGGGCGTTTGGCCAGACCTCTGTATGTATATTTTCAGTACTAAATTTCACCTGGAAAACTCATCCAGGAACGATACTATGGGTAAATTGAATGAGTGGGATGACCATGACCTAATGCTATAAGACAATTAACAGATATAGGGGTGAAGTTTGGCAACCCTGTGGTGCTATCGCATCTAAGGTGCGATAAAAAAGGAATCTTTTCCCTAAATGCACGAAATGTGAGAGAACCTGATCATCATTAGACAATTTATCAGCTTTCTAATATGAGATTTAGATATGGGAAGTTAAATTATTGTCTGCTAACTCTGCTTGATTGGCAGGACAAGCATTGCTACTCTCGCTTGCTCGAGTTACTCATTAATGTTTGGGCATACCATAGTCCACGAAAAATGGTGTACATAAACCCTGAGACGGGCGTCATGAAAGAACAGCATAGGCTGAAAAACCGGAGGGGTCGAATGTGGGTCAAATGGTTTCACTTCAATACTCTCAAAAGCATGGATGAGGACTTAGCCGAGGAGTTTGATTCCGACCACCCCACAAGACGATGGTTGTGGCTGTCCACTGGTGAAGTCTTCTGGCACGGTGTGTATGAAAAGGAGAGGAGTTTAAGGAACAAAGAGAGAGAGAATAAGAGGCAACAGAGTAAAGATAAAATTCAACGAATACGGAAACGGACTCACCAGAAAGTGATTGGAAAGTATGTGAAGCCTTCGACGGAGGATTCGAACACGACGGATTCAAACAGGACGGTTCTAGCCGTTGGGCTCATGAGATAGCACTAACTTTTTACTTATATTCTAATTTAAGTTCTATATAAAAAAATGGATGCCTGGAATTATTTGTGCCTGAAATCCTGTGAATTGTTGAGATTTTTTTGGTTGTATGCCAATTCTTTTCTTATTTATTTGTTTATGTTATTGAATTGTAAAGGGTAGATGACATAAGAGTTGTGTATGTAAATGAGCTAAAGTCCTGCTTTTAAGATTTGTTGATTGATTGGAAAAATTTGGTTACTTATAATTGTTAATTTAAGAGATATTTATCCTATTGAATAAGCTTGATCCTTATCCTAGCTGGACGGTATTATCGGAAATTGTTGTTGCTCAAAAACATCTTCATGCCAACCCACAATGGATTGTTGTTTATACCCCTAAGAAGCGAACATTGTAGCTCATATCTGGTTCAATGGTCTCATCAAACATTTGTTTTTGGAGGAGTTCATACTTCCCATGTGTCGGAGATGTTCATCTTTTCATCCTGCCGTGATTTTGCCATGTATTTTTGGCTCCTTTTGGTCAAGTAGGCTTGTTGTAATCGGAATTTTGTAACTTCGTTTTGACTGAACTTATATAATTCATCCCAGAAAAAAAAAATTTAATAGATCATTATGTTATAAAAAAATTAATTAATATTTCATTTCTATCAAAGCGAATGAATCAAATTATATACTCCTAATTTTAAAATTTATAGTCGATTTATTATTTTTTATTCAGTTTTGTAAAGTATTCGATTTCGGATACGGTTTTCGCACCTGTTTCAAACCGTAATCGGGTCTTTTGAGGTTGGGATTTTGATATAAAATAAATCGCATTTAAATGAATATGTTGAACACAAAGAATAAGGATTATATCTTAATGCTAGAATAAATCATTCTACGTCTCATCTTCTTCCACAAAAGGACGATTCACTAGAAGACTTTGAGTAATATAACAAATGTACAACCTCGATTCAGCTGGATTTACCCACTACCAAACTGAAACTCCTAGGACTTAATCTATTCAGACAGAAGTCGTCTGACCGTTACAATTTTATTTCACTCTTCTATCTTAGACATACACAAGTGATAAGAGTGAATAAAACCTTAGCATTATCGATCCTTAATGATCGAATACAACGACAAAATGTGCTATGACTTTTGAGCAGATCAAAATATACTTGAAGAGAGTGGTCTGTATGCTTGCTTCAGATAAATGCGTATATGTCTTGTTATCGGATCATTTGAAGTTGTATTCTTATATAGACATTTTGGCCAACGTTAATATTTCCGGCTTTGTGCATCTTCATATTTATTCAACTTCAAATTCTGAAAGTGTGCAATGCTTTTAAGCTGTAGACTTCAGTCTAGGTTACTGTGCGAAGACTTTTCTTTCTTGTCTGTTGCTCTAGTACTTGTCTGATAAGAGCTTTTCTGTCTTGTACTGTTTAAAGTAAGTCCAGTCTTTAAGTTGCTTTCTTATTTAATGTTGTATTAAATGCTTCAATAAACGACTATCACTCTTTCAGATTGATTTGCACAATAAACTTTTGGTCTGATAACTTAAGAAAGCTTAAGCTAGGTTTCGACCCGTTCTGATAAGTATTGGTCCAAACTGCATTACGAGCTGGTATGTTTCTTGATCTTCTTACTAATATGATCTTTTGGACCTGTAAACCCAGGAAGAATGATAATTCTCCAATAATACTCATCTCGAATTTGCTCTGCATTAACTTAGAACACTTTTCACATAATTTGGGGTTAGTTGACCCAAATATGATATCATCAACATAAATATGAACTACAATGTGTGTTCTCCCTTAGAGAATTTAAACAGCGTCTTATCTATCGAGCCGATATGAAAATCATGTTCTATTAAGAACTGGAATAGAGTGCCATACCAGGCTCTTGGTGCTTGTTTAAGTCCATACAATGCTTTGTTAAATAAATAAACATGATTTGGAAGGGAGTGATTAAGAAATCCAAGAGGTTGTTCGATATAAATTTAATCCTGAAGCTTACCATTCAAGATTGCGCTCTTTACATCCATTTGACATACCTTAAAATTCTTGTAAGCAACATAATCAAGAAAAATTCTAATTGCTTCTAATCTAGCCACCGGTGCGATTGTTTCGTCAAAGTCGATACCTTCATCTTGCCTAAAACATTGTTCAACCAGTTTGACCTTGTTTCTTACAACAATGCCATGTGCGTCGAGTTTGTTTCTGAAAACCCATACGGTTCCAATAATTACGGTATGATGTGGACTTGAGTTCGGGTTGAACCGAGTATGATACGAATATGATAAGATATGAGCTTTCATGTTATGTGAAATAGTTACTAGTTGAGACCACATAATCAACTTATGTCTTGACTTGAAGGGGTGATACATAGCAAGAGAATCATATTTATGTTATGTGTAGAACATCACACATAGTTGTACAATAAGACTAGATGCATTTGATATGCCTTTCATGTGAATTTGCATTGCATTTGGTATCTAAAGAGTGGGTATGAGAAGAGCATATCAGCTTGTCCAACACATAATACACCACCAACACCTAGTAAATCTCTACACAAGCTCCTCCTTCTCTCCTTGCTTCTTTTGTTAATTTTCTTGGATTTCAACTTGGAAATCAAGAGACAAAGTTGTGTGAAGTGAAACTCAAAGCTAGTTGGTAAGAAGTTTATACGTTATGATGTGTAACTGTTGTTAGTTGAATCATATGAAGTTCCTAGTAGTAAAGGTTATGTATTGAAGTGATATGAGCTTCACTTGCATGAAATAGGTTGGAAAAGTTGTAGTAATGTGTTGCTAATATGTTAAATATTACTTTGAGAAAGTTTTGATTTTGCAAGTGAGATGTAGATTGAGAACCATGAAGAGAGACATCAAAATCGTCATGTTCTGAAAATTTCAGACATCGGCGATCGATCGCGAGCCCTATGGCGATCGATCGCCGAATCAGAGTAAAATTATAAGGCGGTGAAATGGCTTGGCGATCGATCAGTGAAACATAGCGATTGATCGCGAGTGAACAAAACATTTTGGTGATCGATCGTGATGAAACATAAAATGTTGGCGATCGATCTCTTGGGTGTAACTTTTGAAAAAATAGATTTTTATGGAATTTGATATTGAAGCTTGTTTTGACATGATACATTGTTGGTATTCATGTAGCATCATCACAGGGGACGTGACAAAGATGTGGTTAACTATTGACGCCTGAACTTATATATTTTGTATCGCACGACAGGTACGTGTTGACGTACGTGTATTGATGTTATTGATATGGTGATGTTGAGTATATATGTTGAGATTGAGATATATGATTATTGTAATCATCTTATTATACATTCATGTTGTTGAGGCATACAGTTGATGTCATATGAGAGGTATGCCGTGGTTGGGCATATGCTTTGGCTGAGCATACAGTTGATGCCATATGAGAGGTATGCCATTGTTGGGCATATGCTTTGGCTGTTATAACGTGTGCGGACAGTTATATGATATGTGCTGCTAATATGAGACGTGAAGGCTGATCCACTGACATATTGAGCTGAGAGGCATATCATATCGGTCCTGTTATAACATGATGTTAGTTGAGACATGTCATGACATATTTGTATATTGTGATGCATGATACATAACAATCACAGTTGCGATTTTACGATGGTTATTTATCGTATGATGTTTGCTTATTGATATAGAACTGAGATGGTTGTTTATCAATACTCATGTTGTGTGATTGTTTCTGTAGGGACTCATAGACGTGGGGAGGACGGGATTGTGAGTCGATTTATGCTGCGAGTTGAACCACTGAGTATGTGTTGAACTTCTTTAGGTTGTTCTGATATACATGTGTTGTATATTATGTCAGGGTTTTGTTAGGATTTTGTAAATGTAACAACTGACATAATAAAACTCTTTATTAGTGTATATTATTACTTAAATCCTACTCACATATGTACAAAGATTTGATTACATAATGGATTAAGTAACAATGACCCCACAAATTTTTAACTACGAGATCGAGATATTTGGGTCAATGTGATTTTTTAGCCTCTACTTATTTATTCAATAACAATGTTTTAAACTACTAATTTATTTTTATAAATTCATAAGACATGGTTCCCTGGTGAAAAATATAAAACTTTTTACCATGGGCATCACATTTCTAAGTTTGCTATGTGGCACATTCCATAAGCTCATTGTATGATCTCTTAGGTATCGTGTTCCTATAGTCCACTATGCGGCATCTCTGATCATCAGTCTATCACGCGGGATCTCTGATTATCAGCCCACATTTCGGCTCGTAAGTCCACTACAATGTGGCACTTCAGGCATCACATCCCTAAGGCCTACCACGCGGCTCGTAAGCCCACTATGCAGCACATCAGGCATCGCGTCCCCAAGGCATGTCACATGGCACATCTCATAGGCGCACACCTCGAATATTGGATTTCTCCAAAAAAATAAAATTCAAGCCACTCATCTAGACATTTCTTCATCATTTCATTCGTCGTCACTTCTCTTAGCGGGAGTAGTGATGATATAGTAAATAACATATCAAATCTCATAATATATTTATTTAAATTTTGAAGATATATCTCAATATTCTTGGTAAATATGGATCTAGTTCCATATACAATACAATTCTATATTGATTGGACTATACATCTATAAATAGATGACTCGTATCCTCATTAAAGTATGCGATTACTTATTCAAAAGTCTACAATTTTAAAACTTTTTTCATTGAAACCTATACTGACTTTAGCATCAATTCGTTTAATTGAAGATAAACTATTTATTGTATCATCGCTCGATATTTATTGAAGATCTTATGATATCAATGGAAGATAATGTAAAATTAGACTTCCTATAGTGCATAGGTACTTGATGAGAACAAAAAGAAAGCGTCACATTTTTTTATTAATAAGTTATGAATGCATTTTAATGATTAAAATATGTTCTTGAAGAAAATCTTCCAGAACCAATCCCAAAAGAATTTCCTGAATATTATCTGTTTGTGACAAATGTAAAGTTAAAAAGAAAGATTTATAACATGAAACCGACTAACAGTAAAAGCTAAATTCAGAAACTTAATAGATAACTTAATATGTTTGTATAATTGAGTTGGGAGGTCTCGAAATCAAAATTAGAAATGTAAGAACACATGGGTGTTTATTAAATTTTCACAAATTTAGTTTTTTGTGTACTTATCAGTCAGATTATTATTCAAAACCTTAAAAAAAAAAGATTATGATAAGTAAGTTAAGAGACTAAAGTTTGAAAGAATATATATATATATATATATATTTATATATATATATATATATTTATATATATATATATCTTGACCTGTCAAATTTTTATCAATGAAATTTTTAACATAAAATTCAGCTTTCCTAAACGCAAATTCCTGACTACGCCCTTGCCATCACACGCATTTGAACTCGACCATCTGAGCTCCATCCTATCGGTTGCGTGGTGTATTTGTAGCATCCTGATTGTTCTTTTCAGCATCACGGCTATTGGGATTTCAAGTTTTATGATTTCATTCCAGGCACGATCGAGGGGGATTCATATGGTTGTTTGTTGTTGCTCTGATAATAAGTTCGACTTGTAAATAATTTACTCACCATCTTATGTATATCTAACCATATGAGTTAATTTCTTTTTTTGAGCATGAGGGAGATTTTGTAGTTAACAAGACTACATCTCAAATTATTCTCAAGTGTGGGAGGATGATAACTATTGGGGCAAGCTCCTGGTGTTCATATGAGTTAATTTCTAATCCATGGTTTTGGGGTACTATTGCTATTTTGCACAAATATTTTTGTGCAAAAGATATAGAGCAAATTAAAATAATATTCCTTTTCGATTATATAAAAAAGGTAAATAATTTCAATAGGTTACATTGATGTAGTTAAAAATAAATCCAGTTCTCCACATAAACTTCACATAAAATTTCCATATTAATTATTCTATATGGAGGGTGGCGATGCTCTAGCGCAATGTTCTCAATGTCCTTGAGGGTAGATTCAAAAAATCATCCCAATGATCAATCATCTACTTTAGATAAGGTAATAAACTTCTTATTAGGCGTATTTATAAGTTTTAGGACATTCAATGTAATTTACCTTAATCACAAAATTAACTGATCGAAGATTGTATTAAATTTTATATTGAGATAATTAATTATTCTAGTCCAACTCAAAATTGTATTTTTAAAAGGGTAAAATGCAAACCCCCACATTCATCCGTTTAACACTTCACCCCATAATTTTTTAGAATATACACTTAACCCCCTGAGCAATTTTAAGTAGTGCACTTAACACCCGAAACAATATTCAGGAGTAATTTTCCTGAATATTCTGGCTGTAAATTATCTCACGTGTGTCGCACATGCCATAGTGAATGGTATTTATATATTTTCATGTACTTTTTATAGGAATTTTACGAGTATACCCATCAGAAAATACATTTTAGGAGTAAACTCACTCGTAAAATTCCTCCAAAAAATACATAAAAAACATACATACTCTCGACCGTGGCATGTGAGAATTGGCAGCCAAGATATTCGGAAAAATTATTTCTGAATATTATTTTGGGGTTAATAAGTGCACTATTTAAAGTTGTTCTTATGTTAGGTATATATTTTAAAATATTAGGAGGTAAAGTGCTAATCAAAATAAACGTTGAGATTGTCCACTTTTTACCCTCTTTAAAAATAGCATCCTTTACTTGATTTTAAAAATAGTCTCGCATACTTTAGAAAAAAGAATATACTCTGAAAATTTGTGAACCTCGTGTCATATTAGCACTTAGCGGAGTCCGGGATTTCTACAAATACGCCCACCTGTTCACCCGAATAACACGCAGTAATCAAGAATTCTACCATAAACTTCTGTTTTGAAAACAAAAGAACGATGAGAGAATACACAAAATCAAAGCCCATTCTAAAAGGGGTCCATCTGGTTTAACCAGCCGCCCCTTTTTCTTAATTTACTGAAGGGGTTGAATCTTGAACTTTTTTCTCGCGTTCATACATTGTTTGATCTGTTCTTTCTTGTTTTTCTTCTGTTTCTTCGACAATGGGGGAGGATATCGAGAAGAAATACGTTACATCTGATGAATTAAAGAAGCACAACAAGGCTGATGATCTCTGGATTTCAATACAGGGGAAAGTCTACAATGTGACAGAATGGGCTAAGGAGCATCCTGGCGGGGATATTCCTCTATTGAATCTGGCTGGACAGGATGTGACCGATGCCTTCATTGCTTTTCACCCAGGTACAGCATGGAAATACCTTGACAGGTTCTTTACAGGGTATCACCTGGAAGATTTCCAGGTTTCTGAGGTTTCCAGAGATTATAGAAACCTGGTTTCGAGGTTCTCGAAATCCGGGATGTTTGAGAAGAAAGGGCATGGGGTGATTTATTCCCTTTGTTTTGTTGTTTTGTTGCTTTATGCTTCTGTTTATGGTGTTTTGTGCTCTGATAATTTCTGGGTTCATATGCTTTCTGGAGCATTGTTGGGATTTTCTTGGATTCAGGTGGCTTACTTGGGTCATGATTCTGGTCACTATAACATAATGACAACCAAAGGATTTAATAAAATGGCGCAGATTCTCACCGGTAATTGCCTCACCGGTATCAGCATTGCTTGGTGGAAATGGACTCACAATGCCCACCATATCTCCTGCAACAGTCTTGATCATGATCCAGACCTCCAGCATTTGCCTGTTTTTGCAGTGTCCCCGGCCCTATTTAAATCTTTGACTTCCCGTTTCTATGGGAGAAAGCTTACATTCGATTCCCTGTCTAGGTTTGTTGTAAGCTACCAGCATTTCACATTCTATCCTGTAACTTGTGTTGCAAGAGTCAATCTTTATCTGCAAACATTTTTGCTATTGTTCTCAAATCGGAGAGTGCCTGACAGGGCTGTTAACATAATTGGAATCCTTGTTTTCTGGACATGGTTCCCTCTTCTCGTTTCGTGTTTGCCTAGTTGGAATGAACGTGTGCTTTTTGTTATGGCAAGCTTTTGCATTACCGCGATTCAGCATGTACAATTCTGTCTGAACCATTTTGCAGCAAATGTGTATGTTGGAGCCCCAAAGGGGAATGACTGGTTCGAGAAACAGACAAACGGGACAATTGATATCTCATGTTCATCTAAGATGGATTGGTTCTTCGGAGGGCTGCAATTTCAGCTCGAACACCATCTGTTCCCTAGGCTGCCCAGGTGCCATTTGAGGAGTATTTCACCTCTAGTACAGGACCTATGCAAGAAACATAATTTGCCCTACACAAGCTTGTCCTTCTACGAGGCCAACGTATTGACGCTAAAGATATTAAGGAATGCTGCTCTTGAGGCTCGGGATTTCTCATCCCCGGTTCCAAAGAATTTGCTTTGGGAGGCTGTTAACACACACGGATGAAGAATGAGACCTCTCATTGTATGATTCTTTTTTTTTATGCTTGTTATTTCATCGTTTATTAGGCCAATTACTAGGCTTTGAATAAGATAGAAACTTTGCATTTTCGCTTGCAAGTTCTCAATTTATACTTCCCAAGATTATTTTTGTTTAATGAATAAACTTATAGTTTAGACATGCAATTGATACTTAGCCTTGGAGAAAATTTACATTCGATATTATACTGTAAAGCTCGGAGTTGATGAACTCGAGCAGGTATAGGCACATACATATTTGATACATTTCAAAATCCTATGTGAAGTCTCAGCTCCATTCTGCCATTATCATAACAAAAACTCACACAGAACTGGTAAGAAGGGAGGTAAATAAATGCTTGATCACCAAAAACCTCTGCAATGGGACAATATTTTTCATCGGAGAGGATGAAAACTCGAAATAAGTAGTCTTTGGGGTTCGCGGGGCAGTGTATGGATTGAATCAACTGCTCCAAAGCTAGGACATGAAACTTTTGTGACCATGGTGTGAACCTTGTTCTCCTAGATCTTTCCTTACTTGTCAAGCATATCTTCTGAAATAAATGCTTGATCACCAAAAACCTCTGCAATGGAACAATATTTTTCATCGGAGAGGATGAAAACTCGAAATAAGTAGTCTTTGGGGTTCGCGGGGCAGTGTATGGATTGAATCAACTGCTCCAAAGCTAGGACATGAGACTTTTGTGACCATGGTGTGAACCTTGTTCTCCTAGATCTTTCCTTACTTGTCAAGCATATCCTCTGAGGTACCATCAAAACGGCCACGGCTCTCCCATGGAATATACCTGGGATGCCATGAACGATCAAACGTACCAATGAAGACAGAGCCCAACAAATCATAGGCTTATGGAATTGAAGCATGTTTGCCATAGCTATGCATGCACTATTCAATGGAAAGAATCCATGAAGACTAAATCTTCATCACTTTAGGCAAATTGCATTTTTAAACAGCAGATCCTCTGAAAGTGATATATATGGGGGCGATAAGTTTGTATGCTTAAAACAACTTAAAATAATATATTAATTTTCCATTACGGGTTTCGTGCATTTTTTAAAAGGATAGTGAATGCAATTTGGCCTCGCCTCAGTGGTATTCCTTATTCATAGCGGTATAATTTGACTTCCAAGACAAACATGACATGATTTATCATGACAAATGGTCAAACTACCGATATAAGTTCAAAAGCACCGAATCTCGACAAAAATAAACAACAGATTATATAATTCCTTTCTTCCATTAAAATCCACAGGTATACTGAATAACAAGCAACCATACTCCCATTCAAGAATCACAAATCAAAACGTGTAGATATCGAAGCTGAGTTCCCTGTACAAAAGCTCCGGAAACTCCTCTCGGAGGGTCCGATCACCTAACCAGTACTGATATAATAGTTTGCTTTCCTTGTCCCCCTCCTCACTCTTCCTCGAAGAAAACCGCGCAGTTTTGCTCTACTTCACATTTTTCGGGTAATCACCCTTTAAATTCAAAAGCTCGGTGGAACCCTTTTCCAAATCCTTAACACGCGAAGAAAAACCCGAAATCGCTCCTCCTGGTCCCATGTTGTTGCAAATTAGTGAAACTTCATGTCATAATATTGTTACATGGTACCAGATCCAGGTTTCCTACAAAGGGTTTGATTTTATTACTCAACAAATATGAATGGTTAAAGTACTGTCCCTATGGACAAAGCTTGTTGTAACAATTATAGTTACTAGAAGCTATGCATGGAACCTTGTCTACAAGGCAAGATTTGTTGGATCTTATCTTTGGTGATAATGTTGAATTCCAGAAGATACACCACTGAGTAGAGGAGGAAATGGAAGATTAAGTGTGGTAAAGCTTTATTTGCTTTGTGAACATCGATTAGTCACGAGTGCATTCAGCATGTTCGTGATTTAAAATCCCCAAATCAAGTGTGGGAGACACTTGAAAGGCTATTCACTCAAAAGAACACGATAAGGTTACAGTTGTTAGGAGAACGGCTTGCTGAGATGACTCGAGATAATCTTTCAGTTTCAGAATATTTTATGTAAAGTACAACTTCTTGTTCTGAAATTTCAGAATTGGATCGGAGGAGCCGGTGAGTGAAGCTCGTCTGTTATCTTATTTGTTGGTTGCGGAAGGAGTTTATGCCCTTCATCTCTTCAATACAATGGTGGACAAATCAACCAACTATGATTGAGTTGGAGAATTTACTCTCAAATCAGGAAGTTTTGATGAAACAATGGTTAGCGGCAGGAAGCAATCTCCTCCTCGAGAGGAGGATGCTCTTTACATGAAAGAAAAAGCAAAAGCCAATTCTTTCTCAGGACATTTTTCAGGTGACAGAAACAATCCCTGAAAGGCAACCTAAAAGCAATTCAAAAGGTCGTAATGGATGTGGAAAACCATAACACACAAAGTGCAATTCTCATGTGAAGGTGATGTGTGTGATCGGTGCGGGAAGAGGCCATATTCAAAAAAATTCCTGTGTGAATACCACGGCAGCAAATGTTGCACAAGAATCTAGTGAGCCTGAACAACTCAAGTGGGAACAATTCTTATCCATTGAAGCTATTGATCATCATGTTATTGTGAATTCTGTTATGCAACAAAATGGTAATGCATCAATAGAATATAACACAGATTGGATTGTTGATTCTGGTTGCTCTCATCTGCAACATACAATGTTTCTTTACTTTATGATGTTGGTCCACATATTGGAAAATAGCTATTGTTATGAATGATAATTTATTACATCCCATAGTGAAAGAAGGACATTTAACCATCAAGAAAGAAAATTGAAATGTTAGTGGTGTTTGATGCATTTGAGATGCGTATGTCTAGACTACTTGCGAGCATGACAATGATATATGTGATCTTTGATGCATTTGATCCTTTCAAGCATACCATGTAAACAAAATCATCACTACCGTCTTTTTTTAGCCTTAATGCAAAAACGAATGGTTTGTGTTAAACATACAAGAATGATCACATTCGAAGACATTCTTTGACTAGCTTTCATCCTACCAATGAGCCTAAAGATGATATTTATTTAGACATTTGAAGAGAGTATGATGTGTTTCATTCACTTGCACTTGTATTGTCATTAAATCAATGTTTGAGAGCTTTACTGTCAAAAGATTGAGATGCATGAAAGAAAAGGGGATGCCTTGAAAATTTTTTATATGACTTCAAGGGATCCAAGCCACAAAAGAGAGAAATGATTGAAATGTACCTTACAAAAGATACATGGTTTGAAAAAAAATTATACAAGAAGAGAAGCTTATATTGTGCATATCATTATACTCTCTTATTTGATGCACACTGCGGTTTCTTTCATAAGCCAATACATAGGCCAAGCTACAATTTAATAAAGACCTACTTGATTTTTGTTTGCAAGTGGCTAAGATAGTGGATAAGAGTGTGCAAGTGAGGTATACTTGTGTTAGTGTACAACTTGAGCTATTGTGAGTGTACATTGATTGGATCTATAATATGTACTTGACACTTGATTATGACCACACACGCATGTTCACTGCTTTGTTGAGTATACGATGTCTATGGAATGACCTTGTTCCATTGTTAGCCATTCAACGCCTTTCTTGACTATACATGTTTAAAATTGTTGAGGCACTAAACTGAGGACAAGTTTGTTCATTGTAAACCTATGAGCCACAAAAAGATTATTAGTTTTGGTATGGTTTACTCGAGAACGAGTAAAGTTCAAGTATGAGGGGATTTGATGTGCCTAGAAATAGACACGTCTATTGCTTTTAATTGTTTACGATTTGGTATAGATAATTTGATATATATGTTACTTAACCGTATTTTTAGGATCGGTCCGGAGTGTTTAGAGGGGGGGGGGGGGTGAATGAACACTCCTTCTAAAAATTAATCCTTTGTGATTTCTTTCGGATTAGTGAAAGAAATCTGTTTCTTAATCAATTCTTGTACAGAACAGACCATTGAAAGTATAAGTGCGGAACGGTCTGTTCTTGTATATGTAAGAACGGCTCGATGGCTAGTATGAAAGAACAAGTGCAGAAATAAGATACACATGATATGTTTCTGGAAGTTCGAAGGTGGTGTAATCCTTCTACGTCTCCCCTTTTTCCAATTAAGGAAGGTTTATACTAGAAGACTTTGATTTATACAATCCTGTTGTACAAACCCGATTCAGACTGGATTTACCTCACTACCAATCTGAAACTCCTAGTCACTCGATCTGCTCAGACACACTTTGTCTGACAGTTACAATAAGTTTCTCACTTCTATTTTTCAACACAGAAAACACAAGATGCGCACAGTGATCCTAAATGATCAAATGTTACAAAGTAAACGTGCTTAAGAATGATTTCAGCTCGAGAGCTTCTGAGCTTGTAAGCTTGGGCTGTTTTTGCTTTCTTGTGTGTTTTTCAATTGATCAGCAAGAGTCATTATATTCCTTTTGTTGCATCGTTTTATAGTTATATGTACCAACGACATTATTTCCCTTAAAGTGCAACTTTGACTCTGCTTAAACTCTGAGTAGGCTACAGTCTTCTTCTTCAGGATACTTGCCGTTCTGGTTCATACTTTCGGCGACTGTCAGGTAAGCTCTTCTTTGTCTTCTTACCTTTTATGACAATCTTCAGTCTTTGGTCCTTTGTAGCATTAGTTACAACATTAAATGCTACAATAAATAGCCGTTAATGATTCGGACTGAGGAGCCATTCTTTATGTATCCTTGACTGCTCTGATCTGATAAAGATTGAGATCGATCTGAAGCATCGATCTAGTCAGTCTGAAATCCATAGATCCGGTTTGATATATAATATGCCTTATCAGCTTGTTCTGTTTTGAGCTATTGATCTGGTCAGTCTGATTACCCTCGATCCGGTCTGAAGGGCTTTGTCATCTTATCAGCTTGATCTGTTTTGGGCGATCGTTCTGGTCAGTCTGATTTCACTCGATCCAGTCTGATATGTTTTGTCATCTTTAAAATCTCATCGATAAGATCCGGAACTAACAAATTCCCCCTTTTTGATGATGACAAAACCTAGCTTCTAAGTCTTTTTAACCAGTCTGATAAGAACTCTGAAGCGAAAACTTTCGGATCGATTACTTTCTTTTTGTTCAAAATAAATGAACATTATTAAGTTGGATCGATTAAGCCTTTATTAAAGTTCAAAATAAATGAACAAGGACTTAATAAAGAAGGATTTTTATTGATAAAAATCTCGCATACAGTCAGTCTACAAATTTAATCAACGAGACTGCTATCTTCTTGAAGTTGGAGGCGGCTTGAAGTCTTTCTTCTTTTCCCCCTTTTTGTCAGCAGCAATCTCTTGAACAAAATCAACAACTTGTGCGAGCTGCGCGCTGATAGCGTCAAGACGAACGTCTTGAGCGCGGAGGGAATTGGCAACAGATGCTCTGACTTCAGTGGCCAGCTCGATCTGCTCTTTTCTCAGGCTGTTCTTATAAGTGGCTTGCTGAGAAAACAGATCATTTAAGCCTCGCTGAAGGCTGCCGATACTGGCTGTCATCTTCTCCTTAAATGAATCAAAGTCCAGAGATGTAACCCGCTGGCCTTGATGAACCTCTAGAACAAGCTGAGAGAGAGACAGGCAGTTGTCAGATAAGTGCTGAAGGGTCCGTGCCAGAGATGGAGGTGCATCAGATAATCGGCTGGGAGAGCGAGCTGATGAGGACAAGGCTTGTTCATCGTCTTCAGCAAACGGGACAAGTGAAGATTGTTGGGATATGCCCTAAGACAAGTCATTAGATGATTGTTTGTGACATATTCTGTAATATGATTTTATGAATGGCAATTCATTATTATATATTATTCTTTTAACTGTGCAATGTGAATTAATATATATGTTAATGTCCTTAGAATAATATTGTATTATTCTTAAAGATGTCCCTAGTCGAGTATTATCATGAATAGGGATAATGATAATACGTAGAGACTAGTATATGTTGATCGATGAATTGTTCATTGATATGAGATATCAAATCAACATATGGGTACATGTTAGAGAACGATGTACTGGACAGACCCACCATGAGAATGCAACATGGATAGTTATATGATCGTCATATGCAATTCTCATAGTGATAATAATGTATGTAATCCTTACGACTTGTGATCATCAGAGATCCCAACATAAGGAGTTATGTATCTTGATATCGTCAAACGTTACCCGTAACAGGGTATACTATAAAGGCGACTATTGGATACACTACGAATTATGTAGAGGGATGTTGACTGATCGAGATAGGATTTGTCCCTCCTATATAACAGGAGATGTGTTAGGCCCTTGATCAAGTGAGAACTAAATGCATGGCCATGCTCGAATGAGTCGATATGAGATATCGAGCTTATTCGTTTATTCTAGTTCTACTTGGGGATCAAGAAATAAAGATTGGATATACGAGTATGACTATTCCATGACTCGTGTTCAATCTAAACACAAAGGACAAAGGGATTAAGTTACATGATTAATATTATCACAAGTTCTAAAGGTTATGTCGAGTCATTGACATTCTCGTAATTTGGGTAGCATCGATGTGTTGCTAGATACCGCTCGATGCTTGCGACATAAAATGAGATTTTATGTCACTGCCAACATTACGAGATCCTATCGGGTCGCACAAAAGATTAAATCGAGAAGGGAAATTAAATTCATGAGATGAATTAAATAATTAAGAGGAGTCTTAATTAATTATCATAAGGATTAATTAAATCATGGGCTTAAGCCCATGAAGCTTTAAGAAAACCTTTAATTAATCATATTTAATATGATAGCAAGGTGTTTAATTGAAAAGACAAGATCAAAACACAAAAACCCTACACCAAGACAAGCTCTCGGCCCGCACCATCAAGTTGAACTCTCGGCTCTCATATCCGTGTGGTTCTTGGTGGCTTTTCGTGCCATCTTCGATTGTGAATCGAGTTAGCTTCGTGTATAGGATTAATAACTTGTCTAGCAACGTGTTATTAATCCATCCCTTCACCCGATTTGATCGTGTGGATACCGTTGAGGCAAAACCAATCGAGTTTTGCTAAGTGACTCGGAGAAGGCGTAGGACGTGGTGCAGCTCCGTGGATTCGGCTTCAAACACGCTACAAGGGTAAGACACTTGTAATTCTCTAATCCGATATGAATCCCTATGTATAGATCGCTGGTTTGTAATCCCAAAATTTTTATTCCGCTGCGTTGTATGCTCATGGGGTTACTTACAGTGGTATAAGAGCCGTGTACAAGGCTCATATCGGATTTATGTGGTTAAATAGTTTAATCATGTTAGAATTAATATTGCATGCTATTTAAAACTGTTTAAATTCATATTTGATATGAAATTAATTTTAGTTTATGAAAATCATCGTATAATTGTATTTGATATAATTGGCGAATAATTGTATACGATACATGAAAGCGTAAAATCGAGGTGTTAGCTCACCATGGCTCACGGCCGAAGCCACCAAAGGGCTAGGGTTTCGAACCCTAGTCCCATGGCTCACGGCCGACGTCACCAAAGGGCTAGGGTTTCGAACCCTAGTCCCATGGCTCACGGCCGCCGCACAAGCTGAGGGTTTCGAACCCATTGGCTCGTGCATGGCCGAGCAGCCGCCGCTTAAGGGCTAGGGTTCGGACCCTGGCTCGAGCGTGGGCCAAGCCGCCGAAAAAAAAATTAGGGTTTTTGAACCCATTGGCTCGTGACGGCTAGCTCATGACGGCTAGGGTTTCGAACCCTAGCAGCCGTGCATGGGCTCGGCCGCCGCCGCTAAATGGTTCGGCCATGGGCTAGGGTTTCGAACCCTAGGCCCATAATTGATCCATGTTGGCTCGAACCATGGTGGTTCGTAGCTAAGTCGAATTAAGTTCGTGGCATGTGATGTCCCGAGCGTACGATAATTTTTCAAAAATTATTTTACAGTTTTAATTAGAATTAAATTTAAAATGTTTAGAATTTAATTAATTAATTGTTAATGCATGCTTTATGTGTTGTTTGAGCATGGTGCGTGGTTATAGCCCTTTGACCTATTAGATAGGATTTGTGAATGATTGTAATTTATAATACGACCTGCGTGTCGTGCCTTTCTCTATTTCATTCTAAATGTAATCCCTCCCCTATGTTCCCCTCGAATGTGAATCGAGGAATTCTATATCTTGTAAAATAGTGTAGTTTATTTTATTGATGGTGATCAATGAAGATGGAGCATCGTGCCGGGATGAGGAGGCCATTCACAAATTGGAGCCAAAGGAAGGTGCTTATGAAGTTACCTTAGGTTGACTCATAGGAGTTTCTCATTGGCTTGAGAAACTCATTAGTAGGGGCTATAACCATGTCACGTTTTAATTATGTATGTTGATGCATGATTTATCTTATGTTTTAGTTTGATAATAGTATTACACATATATGTAGATATGTATACAACTATATGTAGTGGACATATTTTAAATTATCAAATTAATCATGAGATCAATAAATCCCTCTAAAATATTAAGTTTTAGATGCCTTCCAAATAAAAGTACTCGTCAATAACTTCGATTGTACATGTGTGGGTTTGCCAAAGCAAAGCACCGTGGCAATCTTAGTAAGGCGCGAAAGGATAAAAGTGATATCCGTCATACTTTAATTGGGTACGACTTAACTAGGTTATCTCAATAGGATTTGGAACCTAGAGGCATGGGTTGGATTATAATTCATTTGATGAATTGAACAAAGTGTTGTTCGTCCAACTATCCAAGAATTATATGTGATGTAATTGACAAAGTGTTGTCTACCTAAATAACCGAGTCTTGGGCGATTAGCCAAAGCTAACTCAAGATTAGGCGAAATATGGATCTTGGCCCACTAAAAGTTTCGAGGGTTGATATTTTTCAAATAAAATAGTGGGAGTATCATTTAATATAAGACCATGTTAAATGATTTAAATCATAAACTTATTTTGCATATTTATATTGTAGATATCCATGGCAACTAACAACGTTACTAGCACTTTATCACTGCGATCGGTCCTTGAGAAGGACAAATTAAATGGGACGAATTTCCTAGACTGGCATAGGAACTTGAGGATAGTCCTCAAACAAGAAAAGAAACAATATGTTCTAGAGGAACCCTTGCTCGCTGAGGAACCTTCCCTAACAGCTACAAGAGCTGAAAAAGATGCTTACAAGAAGCATCAGAGTGACGCACTTGATGTTGGGTGCCTCATGCTTGCCACTATGAACTCTGAGCTTCAGAAGCAACATGAGGAAATGGAGGCGTTCGATATGATCGAACACTTAAAGCAGTTGTACCAACAGCAAGCTAGACAAGAGAGGTATGACGTCTCTAAAGCGTTATTCCAGTGCAGGATGGTAGAGGGAAGCTTAGTTGGAACTCATGTGCTCAAGATGATTGGGTACATTGAGAATCTGGACAAGCTAGGTTTTCCATTGGACCAAGAGTTGGCCACCGATGTAATCTTGCAATCGTTGCCGGAGAGCTTCAGTCAATTTGTAGTAAATTACAATATGACTGATATGGAAAAGACTCTGCCCCAGTTGCTTGGTATGTTGAGAACATATGAAGCAAACACTAAGAAGACTAAGGCCACAAATGTCCTTATTGTGAATAAAGGCAAAGGAAGGGCCAAAGCTAAAGGCAACAAGAAAGCAAAGAAGGTCTTTGCTAAATCTAAGCCAAAGTCTTCTGCACTGAAGCTAAAGGGAGGGATAGCAAAAGAAGGGAACTGTTTCCATTGCGGTGAGACCGGTCATTGGAAAAGAAACTGCAAAGTATATCTGGAGGATCTAAAGAAAGGAAGTGTGACTTCCGCTTCAGGTATTTTTGTTATAGAAGTCAATTTATCTACTTCTTCATCATGGGTATTAGATACTGGATGTGGATCTCACATTTGTGTAAATGTGCAGGATCTCAAAAGGAGTAGGACATTGGCGAAAGGTGAAGTTGATCTCCGAGTTGGAAATGGAGCAAGAGTTGCTGCATTAGCTATAGGAGATTATCATTTAGCTTTACCTTCTGGTTTATCGTTGATTTTAAAAGACTTTTATTTTGTGCCTTCAATTACTAAAAACATTATTTCTATTTCTTGTTTAGACAAGTATGGTTTTTCATTTATAATAAAGGACAATTGTTGTTCTATTTATTTAAATGATATGTTTTATGCTAGTGCACAAATGGTGAATGATCTTTATGTATTAAATCTTGATATGCCTATCTATAACATAAATACTAAAAGGATTAAAAATAATGATTGTAATCCGACTTATCTCTGGCACTGTCGCTTGGGCCACATAAACGAGAACCGCATATCTAAACTTCATAAGGATGGAGTATTAGATTCATTTGATTTTGAATCATATGAAACATGCGAATCTTGTTTAATGGGCAAGATGACTAAAGCCCCTTTCAAGGGACATGTTGAAAGGGCAAATGTTTTATTGGGACTAATACATAGTGATGTATGTGGACCAATAAGTACACAAGCTAGAGGTGGTTTTCAATACTTCGTTACATTTACTGATGACCTCAGTAGATATGGGTATGTGTACCTAATGAAACATAAGCATGAAACCTTTGAAAAGTTCAAAGATTTCAAGAATGAAGTACAAAACCAACTTGGCAAAAGTATCAAAATCCTTCGATCAGATCGAGGAGGAGAATACTTAAGCCAAGAGTTTCATGACTATCTAAAGGAGTGTGGGATAGTCCCACAACTCACTCCTCCGTATACTCCACAATGGAATGGTGTATCCGAGAGGAGAAATCGAACCTTGTTAGACATGGTTAGATCAATGATGAGTCATGCAGATCTTCCGATATCGTTTTGGGGACACGCTCTAGAAACAGCGATTTTCTTACTGAACCGTGTTCCATCTAAATTAGTGGAAAAGACACCATATGAGATATGGACTGGGAAGCGTCCTAGTATGTCTTTTATCAAGATTTGGGGTTGTGAGGCTTTCGTTAGACGTCACGCCACTAACAAACTTGGACCCAAATCTGATAAGTGTTTATTTGTGGGGTATCCTAAGGAAACGAAAGGATACTATTTCTATTATCCCACCGAGAACAAAGTAGTTGTTGCTCGGACTGGTGTATTTCTTGAAAGAGAATTTATTTCTAGAAAAACCAGTGGGAGAAAAATAGAACTTAGTGAAGTTCAACCACAAGAAAACGCTGAACCTGAGATTGAGATGGAAACAGAGCAGGCACCGCAAGCTGTTGTGGAAGAAGCACCTGCTCAAGAGACACAAGCCCAACGTAGGTCTGTAAGAGAACACCGGGAGCCACAGAGATATGGATTTCTTGTGACTCAACAAGGTGACTTACTACTTATTGATGAGGATGAGCCGTCATCTTATCAACAAGCTATAATGGGCAATGATTCTGAGAAATGGCAAGAGGCCATGAAATCTGAGATGGAATCCATGTATGCAAACCAAGTATGGACTTTGGTTGATCCACCTGAAGGGGTACGACCCATAGGGTGCAAATGGATTTTCAAGAAAAAGACCGATATGGATGGTAATGTACAAACCTATAAAGGTCGACTGGTTGCAAAAGGATTCAAACAAATTCATGGTATTGACTATGATGAAACCTTTTCACCAGTGGCCATGGTTAAATCCATAAGGATCTTACTTGCAATAGCTGCATTTCATGATTATGAAATCTGGCAGATGGATGTCAAAACAGCTTTCCTTAATGGAAATCTGCTCGAGGATGTGTACATGACACAGCCCGAGGGTTTTGTCGATCCAAAGGATGCTGGAAAGATATGCAAGCTACAACGATCCATTTATGGATTGAAGCAAGCTTCTCGGAGTTGGAATCTTCGTTTTGATGATGCAATCAAAGAGTTTGGTTTTATCAAAAATGAAGATGAACCTTGTGTCTACAAGAAGGTCAGTGGGAGCGTAATCATTTTCCTAGTGTTGTATGTAGATGACATACTTCTTATTGGAAATGATATCCCTGCCTTGCAATCTGTAAAGATTTGGCTAGGGAACTGCTTTTCGATGAAAGATTTAGGAGAAGCCACCTATGTATTAGGAATCAAGATCTATAGAGATAGATCGAGAAGGCTTCTTGGTCTAAGTCAAAGTACATACATAGACAAAGTGCTTAAAAGGTTTAGCATGCAAGAATCCAAGAAAGGATTCGTGCCTATGACACATGGTATTTATCTCTCGAAGGAACAGTGTCCTACAACACCAGATGAGAGACAACGCATGAGTAAGATTCCATACGCGTCAGCTATTGGATCTATCATGTATGCCATGATATGTACTCGTCCCGATGTATCGTATGCTTTGAGCATGACGAGCAGATATCAAGTTGATCCAGGTGAAGGTCACTGGATTGCTGTCAAGAATATCCTAAAGTACTTGAGAAGGACTAAGGATACATTCTTGATTTATGGAGGTGAGGAAGAGCTCAATGTAATGGGTTACACTGATGAAAGCTTCCAAACCGACAAAGATGATTTTCGATCGCAATAAGGATATGTGTTTTGCCTAAGATATGCAAAGTACCAACAGATGATAATGTATCTGACCCATTGACGTAGCCACTGTCACAGCAGTAGCATGATCGTCATACTAGATCTCTAGGCATTAAGAGTATGTCTGATTGGTCTTAGTGCAAGTGGGAGATTTGTTGGGATATGCCCTAAGACAAGTCATTAGATGATTGTTTGTGACATATTCTGTAATATGATTTTATGAATGGCAATTCATTATTATATATTATTCTTTTAACTGTGCAATGTGAATTAATATATATGTTAATGTCCTTAGAATAATATTGTATTATTCTTAAAGATGTCCCTAGTCGAGTATTATCATGAATAGGGATAATGATAATACGTAGAGACTAGTATATGTTGATCGATGAATTGTTCATTGATATGAGATATCAAATCAACATATGGGTACATGTTAGAGAACGATGTACTGGACAGACCCACCATGAGAATGCAACATGGATAGTTATATGATCGTCATATGCAATTCTCATAGTGATAATAATGTATGTAATCCTTACGACTTGTGATCATCAGAGATCCCAACATAAGGAGTTATGTATCTTGATATCGTCAAACGTTACCCGTAACAGGGTATACTATACAGGCGACTATTGGATACACTACGAATTATGTAGAGGGATGTTGACTGATCGAGATAGGATTTGTCCCTCCTATATAACAGGAGATGTGTTAGGCCCTTGATCAAGTGAGAACTAAATGCATGGCCATGCTCGAATGAGTCGATATGAGATATCGAGCTTATTCGTTTATTCTAGTTCTACTTGGGGATCAAGAAATAAAGATTGGATATACGAGTATGACTATTCCATGACTCGTGTTCAATCTAAACACAAAGGACAAAGGGATTAAGTTACATGATTAATATTATCACAAGTTCTAAAGGTTATGTCGAGTCATTGACATTCTCGTAATTTGGGTAGCATCGATGTGTTGCTAGATACCGCTCGATGCTTGCGACATAAAATGAGATTTTATGTCACTGCCAACATTACGAGATCCTATCGGGTCGCACAAAAGATTAAATCGAGAAGGGAAATTAAATTCATGAGATGAATTAAATAATTAAGAGGAGTCTTAATTAATTATCATAAGGATTAATTAAATCATGGGCTTAAGCCCATCAAGCTTTAAGAAAGCCTTTAATTAATCATATTTAATATGATAGCAAGGTGTTTAATTGAAAAGACAAGATCAAAACACAAAAACCCTACACCAAGACAAGCTCTCGGCCGCACCATCAAGTTGAACTCTCGGCTCTCATAGCCGTGTGGTTCTTGGTGGCTTTTCGTGCCTTCTTCGATTGTGAATCGAGTTAGCTTCGTGTATAGGATTAATAACTTGTCTAGCAACGTGTTATTAATCCATCCCTTCACCCGATTTGATCGTGTGGATACCGTTGAGGCAAAACCAATCGAGTTTTGCTAAGTGACTCGGAGAAGGCGTAGGACGTGGTGCAGCTCCGTGGATTCGGCTTCAAACACGCTACAAGGGTAAGACACTTGTAATTCTCTAATCCGATATGAATCCCTATGTATAGATCGCTGGTTTGTAATCCCAAAATTTTTATTCCGCTGCGTTGTATGCTCATGGGGTTACTTACAAAGATACAGCAACTTGGTGACTTTCGGACCGGATCAAGGTGACCAGATCCGAAGAAAATGTTTGAATGAAAGCCATATCTTCATCTAAGTGGATTGGAGGAGTGCTAGGTCTGGAGGGCTCCTCAATATGGAGAGCTGCAACAACGGTGGACACCACCAGATCCGGATCGAAGAATTCTGGAGCGCCAACTGTTGCCAGTTCTGCTGTTGGACTGATTTGAACGAGGGAGACTGATGACCCCAAAGGAATAGATGTTGTTGGAGAGTCCAACAAGACATTCAAGGGTTCATCATCTGTCGCAGACGGAGCATTAGGCAATGGCTGCTCCGCTGTCTGGTCTGGTATTTGCTCTGCAGTCTGATCCGCTGCTGGCTCGGCTGTCTGTTCTGCTGCATCAGAATGAATAACCTCAACGAAAGGTTCTGCCAGAGTCTTGCTTGCAGAGGGATGATCCGGGCTGGTTGTGGGAGTGGATACACTGAGCTTCTGTCGTTGAAAACGGACAACTAAGTGAAGAGCATGAACATCCATCTCTAATTGAGCAATAACGGCCCCATCATCTCTGGCAGTTGGAGCAATCGGATCAAAGTTCTCTTTCTTAGCAGCTAGGAGCAGAGTGGCCAGACTGAATCTTTGATTTGTTGTAAATAGGTCTTTGCGCTGCACTGCAATCCGAACATCATTGGTCTCTGTTCCTTTGATAACTTCCTCTTCCATCTTCTTCAGTCTGTTCAGCTTTCCAAAGAACATCTCAATGTGGTTGACAGTCCGGTACTCGACGTACTCATCAAAAACCACAATGAGTGCATTCACCTTCTCATCAACATCCTCCATAGCAATGTCGATGGCTGTCTGCGCTGCCGATTTGGGTTTAGAGGAGATTGGTTCGGAGAGAATGGCTTTTCCCTTGCCGGTGGAGGAAGGGGACTTGATCCCTGATTGGGTATAGTCGCCCAACTCAGTGATAACAATCCCTTTCACCACGGGAATGGTAGAGGGGACTCGGATAGTGACTTGGGGTGCAGGGGTTGAAGTTTGGGTTGAAGGTTGAGGTGCAGGGGTTGAAGTGGTTGAAATTTGTTTTGAAGATTGGGGTGCAGGGGTGACTTTAGTTGGTGGCAAAATGGGTAGGGGTAGAGTTTTGATTGGTTTGGTAATCTGGGTTCTGGGCTTCTTTGGAAGTGGCTTGGTTGGTGGTGATGGAGCAGACTGAGTTTCTTCCGAATCAGTCTGGATGGTCAGTTTGCGCTTGACGCGAGGTTTGCGCGCAACAGCTTGTTCTTCGCCCTTCTCAATCTTGACTGCAGCCAGAGTGGCAGGAGTAGGCGGAGCACTCTTGGACTTCAGCAGTGCGAGCCCTTTGGAGTTTAGAATCTTGAAGGGACTGAGAGCGGACTGCTTTCCTAGCTCGATGTCTAAGGACTCCAGTAGCTTGCTGAGAGGAACAACAAAGCATACAGCCTGCTTGGATGCAATCACCGTTTCCATCAGAACTCCAAACAGAATCACGGACCAGTTCATCTTCTGTCCGGATATTATAGCCGCCATAGCCCTGAACTTCTCTGCGGTTACAGCGTCAAAACTTCCTGCTTTGCCCAACAGAGGTTTGCCAACGATTTCACACAGCACCTGGAAATTAAAGAGCATTTCCTTCTTCTTAAACGATGGTTGCAGGCGGTGGCCAAAAATAGATATCTTCCCTTGAAGATCTGAGAGTGACGCTTGAGGAATCTGTCCAAATTCCGTCAGTCCGGAATTGGGGAGGCCAAAGGTTTTGGCCAGCGTCATCGGCGAGATCTCAAATGATTTGCCCTTGACAGTAGTAGATATGGATGTCTTCTGGGAGACGGCATTGGCGAATAGTTCGCGGATTTCTGATTCATAAACAACTGTGCCGCACTCCAGAAAGTTTCTCAGACCAGAAGATTCCAAAGCTTGGAAGATGGACACCATCTCTGCATCTTCTGCCCTGTAAATATCATTGAACTCAACGGAGAGAGAGTTGTGAGTAATGGTAGCCATTGGAGTGAAGATAAACGAGTGCGAAGATTTAGGAGAGTGAGAGAATAAGAAAACAGATAGCGGTAAATTGTAAAAAGTGAAATAAAACTAAATAGGAGAGAGAAGACAGTGTCTTTATCTCGATGACTGATGAAAAGAAATTCAAAAATAAAAGGTCAGGATAACAGATAGTTAAGGCGGTTAAAATGCGATCAGTCCGGGCTGTTTTTGTACAAAAGATGTATTGACCAAACAGATCATGGGATAACATCAGATTGACATAGATCGGTCTGAAAGTTCGGACCGGTCTGTGTCTTTCTGAACATTGTATTATCAATCTGTGGCAACAAAAATCTTTAAGTGCGAAAGTAAGAGAACATCTAAACTATTAAGATAAGTCAATTAAACCAAGAATTTGACGAAAATAATTAAACTTAGCCTCTGGGAGCGGTTTGGTGAAGATGTCTGCTGCTTGCTGCTCTGTTGAGATGTGCTCGATCCGAATTTCCTTTTTGCCAACATGATCTCGAATAAAATGATGGCGTATATCAATGTGCTTTGTTCGAGAGTGCAAAACTGGATTATACGTTATAGCGATTGCACTTGTGTTGTCGCAAAATATCGGAGAGTCAACAGCTTGGATGCCATAGTCTTTGAGCTGGTGTTGAATCCAGAGCATCTGAGCGCAACAGCTTCCAGCGGCTAGATACTCTGCTTCAGCTTTAGATGTGGCAATCGATGTCTGCTTTTTACTGAACCAAGAGATCAATCTCTCACCTAGAAATTGACATGTTCCACTGGTGCTTTTACGATCAATTTTACACCCAGCGTAGTCTGCATCTGAATATCCGATCAAGCTGAAGTTTGAATCTTTGGAGTACCAAAGACCAACGTTCTGAGATCCTTTTAAGTATTTCAGAATACGCTTGGCAGCAATAAAATGTGATTGCTTTGGTTCTGACTGAAATCTGGCGCACATACAGACTGAGAACATAATATCAGGCCGGCTCGCTGTAAGATACAATAGCGATCCGATTAGTCCTCTATACATGGTTACTTCAACTGTCGTTCCCCCTTCATCTTTGTCTAACTTGATTGTTGGACTCATAGGAGTTGATGCAGTTGACCATGTTTCCATTCCAAATCTCTTGAGGAGCTCTTTGGTATACTTGGTCTGATTGATGAAAATACCATTGTTGAGCTGTTTTACTTGGAGACCCAAAAAGAATGAAAGTTCTCCCATCATGCTCATCTCAAACTGTCCCTGCATTAACTTAGAAAATTTCTCGCACAATTTGGGGTTAGTTGACCCAAAGATTATGTCATCAACGTAAATATGAACTAATAGGGTATGTTCACCCTTAATAAATTTAAAGAGAGTTTTATCTACTGAGCCGATCTGAAAGTCATGGTTCAGCAGAAATTGAGATAGAGTGTCATACCAGGCTCTTGGAGCTTGTTTCAGACCATACACTGCTTTATTCAGTAGATACACATGATTGGGATGCAAATGGTCCTGAAATCCAGGTGGTTGCTCAATGTAGACTTCTTCCTGAAGCTTTCCATTAAGAAAAGCGCTCTTAACGTCCATCTGATATACTTTGAAGTCTTTAAAGGCAGCATATGCAAGAAAGATTTGGATGGCTTCAAGTCTGGCGACTGGTGCAAATGATTCATCGAAGTCGATTCCTTCTTCTTGTCTGAATCCTTGTGCCACCAGTCTGGCTTTGTTTCTAACCACAGTTCCATCTGCGTCCAGCTTATTTCTGAAAACCCATCTGGTTCCAATGACAGGCAGATCGCTTGGTCTGGGGGTTAGACTCCAAACTTGATTTTGTTCGAATTGATTTAGCTCTTCTTGCATGGCCTTAATCTAGTTGAAATAAGTTAGAGCTTCATCGATCTTCTTAGGTTCCAGAGTAGAGATGAAAGCAGCATGTGTGAATTCATCCATCATCTGTCCTCTGGTTCTGATCGGTGCAGAGGGACTACCAATCACTAGATTGGGTGGATGCTTCTTAGTCCATCGATAGCTTGACTCTGGATTGTCTGGTCCGGTCGGATGAGTAGTAGCAGCATGATCAGCATCTGCTTTAACATTTGAGTGAAGAACATCCGGATCAGCTCGATCTGAAGAAGTTTCAATGCCTAGATCCGGTCTGTCTGGTATTTCTGGTTCTGGTGGATTGTCTCTTGACCTGTTAGCTACAATCTCATCATCACTGTTAGCTTCGAGATGGATATTTTCCATCTGATTTTGAATTGATTCTTTGTTGCCCTCAACACATAAAGATTCATCAAAAACTACATGAACAGATTCTTCTACAGTTAAGGTTCGATTATTAAAAATTCGATAGGCTTTGCTAGTTGATGAATATCCTAAAAATATTCCATTATCTGACTTAGCTGCAAATGCTGTAAGATGATTCTTACCATTGTTATGAACGAAGCATTTGCAGCCAAAAATATGAAAGTGAGAAATAGATGGTCTGTTACCAGTCCATATTTCATATGGGGTAAGGTTCAGCTTCTTGTTGATCATGGACCGATTTTGAGTGTAGCAAGCAGTGTTTACAGCTTCTGCCCAGAACTTTTGCAAAATTCCAGAATCAGCAAGCATTGTTCTTGCTGCTTCCTTGAGCGTTCTGTTTCTTCGTTCTGCAACTCCATTCTGTTGAGGAGTTCGAGCGGCTGAAAACTCATGCTTGATTCCATGATCTTCTAGAAAGGATTCAAGATTCTGATTTGAAAACTCAGTGCCTTTGTCACTACGAATCCTGTCTATGCTGGATGATTTCTCGTTCTGAGTGCGTTTCAGCAGCTTGATCAACTTCGGACCGGTCTGATCTTTACTGCTCAAAAATATAGTCCATGTAAAGCGTGAGTAATCATCAATAACAACAAGAGTATACCGCATTCCCCCTAAACTTGTTATTGGTATAGGACCAAACAAGTCCATATGCAATAATTCTAAACAGCGGGAGGAGGATTTGGCATTCTTGTTTTTGAAGGATGATCTGATCTGTTTGCCCATTTGGCAAGCTTCGCAGATCTTATCCTTAGCAAAATCGATCTTGGGCAGACCGATAACTAAATCATGTTTACACAGGCTGGAAATGGTCTTAAAGTTTATATGATTCAAACGCTTATGCCACAGCCAATGTTTATTATCGTTGTTAGCGATGAAGCAAGTATGATTATCAGGTTGAGCATGATTCCAGTTAATCTTATATGTATTTCCATTCCTGATTCCTACGAGCACGGTTATACCGTCTGATGATTTAACAGTGCAAGTGTGTTTGTGAAATTCTACAGCATAACCATTATCACAGAGTTGGCTTATGCTGATCAGATTATAGCACAGATTTTCAACTAACAGCACATCATTGATAATAATGTTACCATGGACAATCTTACCCTTGCCCACGGTCTTACCCTTTGAGTTATCTCCGAAGATGATCTTGGGTCCAGTACATTCTGTGACTTCAGACAGCAGCTCGATGTTTCCAGTCATGTGACGGGAACACCCACTGTCCAAATACCAGTCTGATGCGAGCTTCTTCGGTACCTGTCATCAAATATAATTATTGTTGGTACCCAATCCTATTTGGGTCCAGAACGGATTAGCCCTTTGGGAACCCACACCTGTATCAGCTTCAATGGCTTGTGTGTGTAAGGTGTGCTGTGTGCTGGTCTGTTTTGATGTTGTGTGTGATAATGTGTGCGCTGTGAAAACCTTTGATTCTCATAAGGTAGTCTATATCTTCGTTGAATCGGTTTTGAATTATAGTAATTGTATTGTCTTCCTTGCCTTCGATCTTGCACCTTTGGATTTGGTCTGATAGACGCAAATCTTGCTGGTGCCTTTTCTTTGGCTTGGTCAACATAACCAATTCCTTTTCTCAGATTTTGATTCACGTAAGAGACTCCTGTTTGAATCTTAGGTGCTTCAGTCTCATATACTGTGCTGGATTTAACAAATGTCATTTGTTTGACTTGGTTCTTTACCAGCAACAGCTCAGACTCATCTTTGGTGTCAAAGCCTATGCCGGTGAAGTCACCGACGTTTCTTTGAACCTCTTGTAATTCTTCCAAAGATGTTCTGGATTTTGTCCATGTTTTGAATATATGAGAAAGCTTAGCATTTTGTGTGCTAATTCTCTTGTTTTCTTCATGGAGCTGATCATAGGAGATTTTCAGTTTATTCAGCTCGATCTTTAGACTATTGCACTCACCCTGCTCAGAGCAGCTTGGTTTATTGTGCTCATCTATTTGATTACTGGCTTTAGCTTTATTTTTCTCAAATGATTCAGCTAAGATCCTATAATCATTAGCCATGTCTTGCAGTGCGGACATGAGCTCTTCTCGTGTAAATTCATTTGAGTCAAGATCATTATTTCTTGATAAATAATGACATAGCATCATTACTTATCTGTTCAGCGGATCGGTCTGATGTTGAAGCGATCTGGTCTGGAATGGCTGCCAGGGCCTTGTTTGGTTGAGAGATGAATGGCTCTGCTTCACCTCTGCTTATCAGTTCAAACTCATAGGTCTTAAGATCTGCAAACAGATAATGAAGTTCAACCTTGTTAAGATCTTTTGATTCCCTCATGGCAATGGTCTTAACATCCCATTCCTTTGGCAGAGCTCTCATAACTTTCAGAGCGATCTCTCTGTTAGAATATTCCTTCCCCAGACCATTCAATTCATTTATGATGCCAGCGACTCTTTCATCAAACTCATTTAGAGTTTCTCCACTCTTCATTTTTATGCCCTCAAATCTTTGAAGAGCAACAGTCAGCTTTTTCTTTGGTCTGGTCGTTGCCTTCACATAGTTGTGCTATCTTCTCCCAAATTTCTTTGGCAGTAGAGCACATTATTTTGCTGAACATGTTCTTGTCCAATGTCTTGAACAAGATGTCTTTGGCCACATTATCGAGATTTGCTTTCTTTCTTTCCTCATTCGTCCAGAGGGATCTGTCCTTTTCTACCATTTGTGGTTCACCACCAGTAATGGCGACTGCTGTATTTATTTTTAGAATCTTCATTGGTCCATCAGTGATGACGAACCACATATCGTCATCCTGAGCTGCCAGATGAGCTTGCATTCTGATCCTCCAGTCATCATAGTCTTCTTTTGAGAACATAGGAATTTTGTTAAATGATGCCATCAGCTCGAGTGATTTTGCTGATTAAGATGACATGCTCTGATACCACTTGTTAGGATCGGTCCGGAGTGTTTAGAGGGGGGGGGGGGGGGGTGAATGAACACTCCTTCTAAAAATTAATCCCTTGTGATTTCTTTCGGATTAGTGAAAGAAATCTGTTTCTTAATCAATTCTTGTACAGAACAGACCACTGAAAGTATAAGTGCGGAACGGTCTGTTCTTGTATATGTAAGAACGGCTCGATGGCTAGTATGAAAGAACAAGTGCAGAAATAAGATACACAGGATATGTTTCTGGAAGTTCGAAGGTGGTGTAATCCTTCTACGTCTCCCCTTCTTCCAATTAAGGAAGGTTTATACTAGAAGACTTTGATTTATACAATCCTGTTGTACAAACCCGATTCAGACTGGATTTACCTCACTACCAATCTGAAACTCCTAGTCACTCGATCTGCTCAGACACACTTTGTCTGACAGTTACAATAAGTTTCTCACTTCTATTTTTCAACACAGAAAACACAAGATGCGCACAGTGATCCTAAATGATCAAATGTTACAAAGTAAACGTGCTTAAGAATGATTTCAGCTCGAGAGCTTCTGAGCTTGTAAGCTTGGGATGTTTGTGCTTTCTTGTGTGTTTTTCAATTGATCAGCAAGAGTCATTATATTCCTTCTGTTGCATCCTTTTATAGTTGTATGTACCAACGACATTATTTCCCTTAAAGTGCAACTTTGACTCTGCTTAAACTCTGAGTAGGCTACAGTCTTCTTCTTCAGGAAACTTGCCGTTCTGGTTCATACTTTCGGCGACTGTCAGGTAAGCTCTTCTTTGTCTTCTTACCTTTTATGGCAATCTTCAGTCTTTGGTCCTTTGTAGCATTAATTACAACATTAAATGCTACAATAAATAGCCGTTAATGATTCGAACTGAGGAGCCATTCTTTATGTATCCTTGACTGCTCTGATCTGATAAAGATTGAGATCGATCTGAAGCATCGATCTAGTCAGTCTGAAATCCATCGATCCGGTCTGATATATAATATGCCTTATCAGCTTGTTCTGTTTTGAGCTATTGATCTGGTCAGTCTGATTACCCTCGATCCGGTCTGAAGGGCTTTGTCATCTTATCAGCTTGATCTGTTTTGGGCGATCGTTCTGGTCAGTCTGATTTCACTCGATCCGGTCTGATATGTTTTGTCATCTTTAAAATCTCATCGATAAGATCCGGAACTAACACGTATATTTTCTTGAACTTAGGTTGAAACGAGAAAACGAGCTAACAACGATTAATAAGACCAAGAAATGGATTAGAGATCAAGAGGAATCGAAGACGCACAAGAAAATCAAAGAAAAGGTTAAAAGAGCCACCGATCGAACGGTGGAAGGTCTCGATTGACCTGCAAAGTGTGACTCCACGGTAATAATTTTGAACAGCTATCGATCGATTGGTAGAAATGGAGCGATCGGACGATGAAGTGCGTGGGTTGAAAAAAATAAAATTGAAGAGATACCGATTGATTGTAACATGGACCGATCGATCGGTATGCGAATCCAAAAAAATTTAAAAAAACTTGATTTATTTCCTTTCTACAAGTATTCTAATCCTACCTCTCATCCTCGTATAAATACCACACAAAAATCAGACCTTTCATATACCTTTTCATTCACTAAATATCAGATTTTAGACATAGATTTTATAATCTATCATAGTTTAGAAGGTGGCTACAAAGACGAAAATTAATACGATCCGAAGATAGAAAGAATTTACACCGACTAAAGAATGAAAACCGAAGAAAACTCAAAAAGAAGAAGAAAAGACTACCATGGAAGAGAAAGAGAATCAGAGTCTAAGACAACTGGAAAATCCGGTCTTGGATTAACAACCTCTTTGCATCACTTTTCTCACTTTTGCTACTAATATCAATTTTGAAATTAAATCTGGCATAATACATCTTTTGCCTTCTTTTCATGGCCTTGCAGGTGAAGATCCGTATAAACACTTGATGGAATTTCATGTAGTATGCACCACCATGAAGCCGAATGGCGTAACAGATGAGCAAATCAAACTGCGAGCCTTTCCCTTTTCCTTGAAGGATGCTGCTAAGGATTGACTATTCTATTTACCCTCTGGATCCATCACTACATGGAATGAACTGAAAATGATCTTTTTGGAGAAATATTTTCCAGCATCAAGGGCAACTAATATTCGCAAGGAGATCTACGACATAAGACAAATTCTTGAATAATCACTTCATGAATACGAGGAGCTCTTCAAGAAGCTTTGTGCAAGCTGTCCCCAACCTCAGATAAGTGATCATCTATTAATTCAATATTTTTATGATGGTCTTTTACCATAGGATAAGAACTTGGTGGATGGTGCAAGTGGTGGAGCTTGTGTGGACAAGACACCGGAATAAGCAATGAACTTAATAGCTAACATGGCTGCTCGACTTGATCAAAAGCCTAGGAAACAAAGTGAGGTAAATGTTTGTAGCCATGAACAACAACTTATTGATCTAACATATCTTCTGAAGCAAATTACAGTGGGTAATAAAGTGCAAAAGTATATGGAATATGCTCAATAACTGGTCATGCAACAGACAGTTGCCCCACACTTCAAGATGATCAAAAGCCTAGGAATATCTCACTCTCTGGCTCGGAGCTGGTGGTAACCTGAACGAAGATAAATCTTTTAATAAACTGAAGTTCCTTGAAGCTGGTCAAGTAAATCATCTAAAGTCGATGCACATCCTCATATTACCATATTTCTTTTTCGCAAACAGTACTAGTGCTTCCCACGGTGACATACTCGAATGTATATAACATTTATCAAGAAGATCATGTAACTGTACTTTCAATTCTTTTTAGTCTGCCAGTGCCATTCCATACGGTTTTAGAAATTGGCATTGTACCTAGCATCAATTCAATGCTGAATCGATTTCCCTCCCCATTAGAAAACATGGTTTCTCCTTTGGAAACACATCAGTAAAGTCCTTTACCACTGGAATGTCAGTTTAATCTCGGATCTTTCTTTGTAGCATCAACTGCATATATAAAAAAATATCCGAAATATCTCCATAGCAGATTCTAACGGGATTTTAGCTTGTGATTCTCGGCCATAGAAATTCCATTTAGAGCCATAATAAGGTCGAAATCTTACCATACCATTGAAACAATCTGCCTTAGCTCGATAATTTTTGTCAGTGTATCTATGCCCACGGTGCAATCAAAATCATGCATCTATAATACCATAAAGTTCGTAATCATAATATCATTACTGATTGCAACGCACAGTTTAATACGATATAATTAGATAGAATAAATCTAAGGACCCCCGTGCCCTTAACCCGTTATTAGTGTATTAACCCATGCATTTAGTGCATACAATCATATATGTAGGGGAAAAACCACTTGCTACCATAGCAAATATGCCAATAATAATATTTCTTACATTATTCCATATAATGTCCAATTTCCCCCAATCAAGTCCACATGCATATCATGCACCCCTATAATACACTAACATGTTCTCAGTTCATTTAGCAATTCATTAAATAATTGCATGCAACCCATAAATGAAGAGAGAAATGCACATGCCCTTTTATACAAACCATATACACATATAGAAGTGCTCACATACGAGCATCAAATGAGTGTATGTGTATCTAATGTATAAAATACCCTACGCGATACCGGTACAGGTACTTCAGTCCTGGAAGCACCTCCAATCCATAGCTCGATCTCTACGCCGGAGCTACTGTTGTACCTATTCCACCTGCCCCAACAGAGACATTTCCCACATGAGGTGAGCATACCAATACCACCATTCCAATAATCACAGTACGTAATTTACAGAATATAAAACTATAATGTAAAAGGATACTCCCTGTATAGTATCGTTACCACATAAGATTCCACGTACTGTCCCTGTTCTCAAAATAACCAAAAACCATCAAATTCCCAAAACCAGTTAATCACCACGTTGATTAACTAAAACCATTCCTGCCATACCACTTCCATAAACAAATATGATTAAATCATTAAATCAAGGACCATAGATATCACATATATCTAACCAATGATTCCAGTTCTATTTCATCGCTCGCTCCACAATAGCGGCATTTAACCTCACGCAAACTTAACAGCAGCGGTGTCATAACCGATGTTCGTTCAATAGCGACAACATCCAATCATTGCTAGCTCAAAAGCAGCACCATACAATTCCCAATGCTTATCCATTTAGTGCAAACATAATATACCATGCATTCAACAATTGCAATAATATAAAAGGCTATGCTCGTACGTTATACGTACCTTATGATTCCGTAGCTCGAACCCAACCTTAGTCCTGTGATCCTTTGAATTATGTGCTAACACATAAAATAATTCACAATTATCAACAAGCATGCAACCACGTGCCCAAGCACGTTCACAATCTCCAAATATATCGTCAATCCATGACGATATACCATTTTAAAAGACTCTGGGCTAAGCATGCGTAATACCCAAAATATTCCATTTATAAGTACAAAGGTTAACCACTTATCCCATTTTTATTATAATTAGGCTCCAACCAAGTATAGCATTCCCAATGGAATGTAGACATTGCCCCGAAAATCCGCTAATTAAATCTCGATTCCAAAATCCCGACATTTTCCAAATTTTCGAAAAAACCCCACTTCTTCGAGCCGCGATCGATCGCCGATTTCACCGCGATCGATCGCGCGAACCAGTGGCCAACAGAACCCTCTCGAGATCAATCGCGAGTCTCCGTGATTGATCGCCAAACCCCTCGCGATCGATCGCCGAGACTTAGCAATCGATCGCCAGCACTGTACATCTTCAAAAATTTCTAGAATCTCGTCGCGATCTATCAACGCCAAGCCGCGATCAATCGCGACCTGCGATTTTCCGAAAAACTAGAGCTTCAATGTTGTTTTTCACACCCAAACTCAAAACCAACACCCCATACTCCTTCAACACCTCAAATACTCCATTAAAATGCATTAAAAACTCCAATAACAAACTTTAAGATTTTTACCAAAAATCCCAAATTCCAAACCCAACACATATCTTAACCAAAAACAACAATACCACAATCAAAACGAAAATATAGGAGAGGGGAAGCGCAATACCTCATTATCTTCGAGAATCTTACTCCGAGATCGAGCCTTGCTCGATTCTTCCATGGGAGGAGAAAAGAAGGGTTTGAGGAAATGGGGGAAGAGGCGTGGAAGAGGAGAGAGAGAGGAGAGGAAAATGGCTATACATCGAGCCCTCTTGGCATATATATAGTACCATGTCTTAAAAATCTCAAGTCCTCCACAAATACATCATGACTCATTAAAATCATATGTGTTCAATAATTACCTCTCAATCTCAACTAGAAAGTACTCCGGACCCCAGATCCCACCAAAACCAAATTCCAAGGTTATCACCACGATGAGAATATAATCTCAACCCTTAGATCCAACGACTCCAAATACTGGATTTAAAATCATCGGGAGTCCCAATACCGTAATTAATTCATAATTGCCACAGGTAAAATCCATTAGGATCATTACCACACCTGGATTTACACCAATAATTCCGGGTATCACAATTATCCCCCACTAATAAAATTTCATCCCCGAAATTTGTACAGGCGTACCCCACGTAAAGCCAATACCACATAAGCCAAACCAGATCTACATCGTCGAATCATGAACATATCATGAACGACACACCAACCGCGAGGACACCGACCTCGCAACAAAACCTGGAATGGAGTAAATCTCCTAGATCGTCACAATCTCAAAAGAACGTCAGCATACCCCGATGCTAACCACCCAAAAGCAGTCAATCAACCCTAACTGCTAACCAAACGAATCATTCGTGATTCTAACATAGATGTCGTCTCAATGATATCTCTAGGACTTAGCCTACGATGTTAAACACACATCGTTACGAAAGAACCACCAGTACACCACATTGTACTCACACTAAACTCGGTCTCCGCTCTCTGAATCCCTCCATCAACGGAGTAGTTGCATCACTTTGCAACTCGGATCGGCCAATTGCAGCCACTGACCAACACAAGACACATCTCCACAGATATCGACATATGTGTGTTCCAAGAAGTCACATCCTGGTCTAAACATAACATCGAGATTCCATAAGGTCTCAAGTTCCCATAGAGAACATGCAAGAAAATCGATTGTATTCTCGCCACCTGTGTCGACAACGACACCCAACAAATTGAACCCCGGCCATCCTTCGTTTACCCTAGATTTCAACAATCCTAACACAGGGATGCTGTCAATTTACCCAGTAATGAATCACCACGAACTCAATACACGACAATCCCTCTTCAAGGGAGTCAACAAGACTTCATGATCATTCTTCAGAATACATCGTGTCGTTGAGATTACCAATCTCAAGATGCCACAATCTCTCATAGATTCATCCATCCAAACATACTAATCTGATGCTCGACAAGTACCAAAATGCTGGCATTCTTATATACACACCGGCATTACATGCCTAAGCACCAACACCCTGTGCATACTCAATGCACTCGGCTCGGGTATCTCCAATCATACCCACCAGCCCCAAATACAACTGTCAATCATCAGTTATTCTCACACCCTGGAGAATGATGATTGACAAACCAATGACCAATGGTGCGATTCCAACATCAACACCATGCAAACCGACTCAACGAATCTCCCAAGGATTCTCAATAGGTAGGTATATCAATATCGCCTTCCTCACAAGGAAAGTGTCATGAACCCATGACCCTGCAACCTCGAACCACCGTTCGGAAAACCTGGATATATTTACACCAAAATATATCTCGTAACCAATAAAATACACAACCGATACAGAATAGTGCATCCTTGCCACTATTACAAATCCGAAATCCGTATACACAACGTATACTCATTCTAACAATGCTTCGTACTAATACCATAGTACTCCACAATCTCGAGCATTTCCCCGGAGACGTCTCCTCGTACGTCTCTCGGAAAATATAAGGATTCTCAACCAGTAACAATGACGTGTCGACACACACATTGGTACTCCCAAAAAAATTGAGATGTCCCAGTACAAGTCCCTCCAAAACGTTCTCGTGAGGTATTCCCTGCATCAATCATTATGCCACATAGTGACTACAAGAGTCCACCAAAAACCCTCATCGTATCACCATACGATTCACCAAACTCGGATCCAACGAGCAGTATAATGGCTACAACAAGCTCACTATAATACTGCAACAATATCTGGCTAGCAAATCGCTGCCTCCTTAGGTTTATACCAAACCTACCAGCTTATCATACATTCCACCCGGTATACCATACCGTACCATCCATTAGAGTAGTGGGTCATCACCCAATATTTCTCTAATACCAATACACAACGGAAATCCCGGTGTCCTACTCAACCACAATGCAATCCTAATCCATTAGGATTTATCACACCTTCATGTGTGGGTGTGATCATGTCCACCACATGTCACATCGGTATAAGCAAGTAGTTTCCTCAATAAATACTCTTATCACCAGTCATTTGGCCATAGCCATCCCAACGAGTATACACAAAGGTATCACTACTCGTAAAAGTATTTACCTCAAATTTGTGTTGCGGTACACTTCTTGTACGTCGAATCCAATAATTCATCGAGCAAACCTACTCGACATAATGGTCTCGTCAACCAGTGACTCGGACACTACCATGTGCCCAACATTGGCACTCAAACCATACGACTAAATGCATACACCTAACTATATTTTTCATCGTAACGACGACATCCTTCCACATAGAACATCCTCTATGTCATCATCATCCTGTGACGGTACATGTCAACACATGACATCCACAATATCATCGTCAACCCGTGACGGTATATGTCAATACATGACATCCACAATAACATCGTCAACCCGTGACGGTACATGTCAGCACATGACATCACAATAACGCTAACAGAATAGTATTCTACCATAACTCATCGTTAATAAGATAACGGCATACCTGTACCCATTGCCCAATAACGGTACAAAATCAGTACCCATCGCTCGAAGGCAGCACAATCCCGAGCTATGAAATCAACGGTATGAAACATCGCTACATAATCAGCGGCATGAACCCTTGCTATAGAATCAGCGGCATAAATCATCGCTATATGATCAGCGGCATAAACCATCGCTATAGAATCAGCGGCATAAACCCTCGCTATAGAATCAGCGGGATAGATCATCGCTATAGATATCCGGCGGTATGAACCATCGCCATAGATGTAGCAGAATGTACCATCGCTATATAATACCCGACGGCATGAACCATCGCCAATAGATGTAGCGGAATGTACCATCGTTATATAATACCCAGCGATATGAACCATCGCCATAGATGTAGCGGAATGAACCATCGCTATAGCAGAATGAACCATCGCTATATATACCTTACGGCATGAACCATCGCCAACAGAATAGCGGAATGAACCATTGCTATATTTACCCGACGACATGAACCATCGCCAATAGAATAGCGGAATGAACCATCACTATATATACCCTGCGGTATGAACAATCGCCAATAGAATAGCGGAATGAACAATCGCTATATATACCCAGCGGCATAAATCATCACCAATAGTGGAATGAACCATTGCTATATATACCCGGCGGCATAAACCATCGCCAATAGAACATCGGCATGATATCCCTCGCTATAATATGACAGCTGCGTGTTCTTCGCTTCTACATATTAGCGGCAAATATCCTTCATTGCTACTTCGCTTCGACATACCAACGGCAAATAATATCCTCGCTATAATATGACAGCGGTCGTGTTCTTCGCTTCTACATATTAGCGGCAAATATTCTCTCATCGCTACGGTATGACAGCGGCATTAATACCCTTCACTTCGACATACCAGCGGCAATTAATATCCCTCACTATAAGATGACAGCGGTCGTGTTCTTCGCTTCTACATATTAGCGGCAAATATTCTTTCATCGCTACGGTATGACAGCGGCAAGTATCATCGCTTCGACATGATAGCGGCATCATCGCTTCGACGTGACAGTGGCATGTACCATCGCTTCGACACGACATCAGCATCATCGCTTCGACATGTCAACGGCAATATCAGGAATGTATCACTTTGTTCCGCAGGCTCAAGAGGTACTCCCATGTACGTGCCACTTTGCCCATTGGACTCAAGAGGTGATCCACATTCCACAAGGTCTCATCCATATCCCATATGACCCTGCAACCACCATGGTTAACAACAATATATTTCAATTATCAACACATATCATAAACGCACATAAGCAAAATAGTCATGTCACACAACACTAACTACCATCATGCATAATTATGTGCTACCCATTTTCATCAATATGTTCATAGGCCCTCAACAGCCTCAAAGAGCAAATCACTTCTCTGATACCACTAATGCAAGGACCCCCGTGCCCTTAACCCGTTATTAGTGTATTAACCCATGCATTTAGTGCATACAATCATATATGTAGGGGAAAAAACACTTGCTACCATAGCAAAACATGCCAATAATAATATTTCTTACATTATTCCATATAATGTCTAATTCCCCCAATCAAGTTCACATGCATATCATGCACCCCTATAATACACTAACATGTTCTCAGTTCATTTAGCAGTTCATTAAATAATTGCATGCAACCCATAAATGAAGAAAAGAAAGGCCCATCCCCTTTTATACAAACCATATACACATATAGAAGTGCTCACATACGAGCATCAAATGAGTGTAAGTGTATCTAATGTATAAAATACCCTACGCGATACCGGTACTGGTACTTCAGTCCTGGAAGCACCTCCAATCCATAGCTCGATCTCTACGCTCCGAGCTACTGTTGTACCTGTTCCACCTGCCCCAACAGAGACAGCCCCCACACGGGGTGAGCATACCAATACCACCATGCCAATATTCACAGTACGTAATTTACAGAATATAAAACTGTAATGTAAAAGGATACTCCCTGTATAGTATCGTTGCCACATAAGATTCCCCGTACTGTCCCTGTGCTCAAAATAACCAAAACCATCAATTTCCCAAAACCAGTTAATCGCCACATTGATTAACTAAAACCATTCCTGCCATACCAGTTCCATAATCAAATATGATTAAATCATTAAATGAAGGACCATAGATATCACATATAGCTAACCAATGATTCCATAGTTCTATTTCATCGCTCGCTCCACAATAGCGGCGTTTTAACCTCACGCACGCTTAACAACAGCGGCGTCATAACCGATGTTCGCTCAATAGCGACAACATCCCAATCATTGCTTGCTCAAAAGCGGCACCATACAATTCACAATGCTTATCCATTTAGTGCAAACATAATATAGCATGCATTCAACAACTGCAATAATATAAAAAGCTATGCTCGTACGTTATACGTACCTTATGATTCCGTAGCTCGAACCAAACCTTGCCTTAGTCCCATGATCCTTTGAATTATGTGCTAACACATAAAATAATTCACAATTATCAACAAGCATGCAACCACATGCCCAAGAACGTTCACAACCTCCAAATATATCGTCAATCCATGACGATTTACCATTTTAAAAGACTCCGGGCTAAGCATGCGTAATACCCAAAATATTCCATTTAGAAGTACAAAGGTTAACCACTTATTAAAACGAGTATCCCATTTTTATTATAATTAGGCTCCAACCATTCCATTTTAAAATAATAGCATTCCCAATGGAATGTAGACATTGCCCCGAAAATTTGCTAATTAAACCTCGATTCCAAAATCCCGACATTTTCCAAAATTTCAAAAAAAACCCACTTCTTCGAGCCGCGATCGATAGCCGATTTCATCACGATCGATCGCGCGAACCAGTGGCAAACAGAACCCTCTCGCGATCGATCACAATCGATCGTCGAGACTTAGCGATCGATCGCCAGCACTGTACATCTTCAAAAATTTCCAGAATCTCGTCGCGATCGATCGACGCCAAGCCGCGTTCGATCGCGACCTGCGATTTTCCGAAAAACTCGAGCTTCAATGGTGTTTTTCACACCCAAACTCAAAACCAACACCCCATACTCCTTCAACACCTCAAATACTACATTAAAACTCATTAAAAACTCCAATAACAAACTTTAAGATTTTTACCAAAAATCCCCAAATTCCAAACCCAACACATATCTTAACCAAAAACAACAATACCACAATCAAAACAAAGATAGAAGAGAGGGGAAGCGCAATACCTCATTATCTTCAAGAATCTTACTCTGAGATCGAGCCTTGCTCGATTCTTCCATGGGAGGAGAAAAGAGGGTTTGGGGAAATGGGGGAACAGGCGTGGAAGAGGAGAGAGAGAGAGAGGAGAGGAAAATGGCTATACATCGAGCCCTCTTGGCATATATATAGTACCATGTCTCAAAAATCCCAAGTCCTCCACAAATACATCATGACTCATTAAAAATCATATGTGTTCAATAATTACCTCTCAATCTCAATTTCTATTATCAGCCCCAGTACAAAGTACTCCGGACCCCAGATCCCACCAAAAACCAAATTCCAAGGTTATCACAACGATGAGAATATAATTTCAACCTTTGGATCCAACGACTCCAAATACCGGATTTAAAATCCTCGGGAGTCCCAATATTGTAATTAATTCATAATTGCCACAGTTAAAATCCATTAAGGATCATTACTACACCGGTATTACATCAATAATTCCCGGGTATCACAATAAATCTACAAGTTGATGTGTATACAAATAAAGTCTCCTCTAGCGCTGTAGTCACGTGATCGTAGTCATCCACAAGATTTGACGCAATAAATGAATGTGATGCTCATGTCAATAAGACTCGTGCAATGTGACCAAATAGAAGATATTTACTTGCAATCACACATATGATCAAGTGCTTGCCGCTTTACCAAAAGCTATAGATGATGACAACGGTTCAACTCTAATATTTAAGCCGTATAGCAGTCTAAGCGCCACGCTTTATCGCACTCCAAACAAGGATAATCATCGCACTGTAACATGGGGTTTTACATTTATTGGATCGATGAGGTGTGTATGACACTTGTTAAGATCATACACACACATGTTCACAATTACATCAAGTGTGAGAATTTGGGGATTGAATTTGTTCATTTGTTAGCATTTTAACGACTTGCTTGATCATGCATGATCTTAATTGTTGAGGCAGAAATGTGAATAACAAAGTTATGTACATCGGAAAAATATGAGCTCCAACTTGTTTTATTTTTGTTTAGTCTTGCCAGAGGACGAGTAAGGTTCAAGTGTGGGGGAATTTGATATGATTAAAATTTAACATGTTATTCCTTCATATTTGATTTATTTGTCCATTTTGATGTCTAACAGCATGTAATATCATTATATTTCCAATTTATAGACATTCAATGGTCTTTTAGAAGAAATGGATTTGGAGTTTTAATTTGTGCTATTGTGTTGCTTTACTTGTTTCAATTTAATTTGGAGCATAATTCTTAATTAGGATTTGACTTTATGATATTTGTAGGTGATTCATAAAAAAGAATGGAGAATTATGGAATATATATATATATATATATAAATATATAACCTAGACAGAAGGGACAGAGCCTAGGCAAAAATATATATATAACCTAGAAAGAAGGGGCAGAGCTAGACATGACCACGGTTCGTGAACCGCCGGTTGATGGTTCAAAAGAGTTCAACCCTTAATATTAACCTTCATAGACAGTTTCGGTTACGTGTGAACTGCTGATACGGTTACGGTTCGTGAACCGTCGGTTAAGGTTACAGTTAACCACCAGTTAAGGTTACGGTTCGACCCTTATATTTTTTAAATTAAAAAATTCAAATAAAAATGTTATTTAAAAAGATATAAAAATACTATAAAAAATAATAAAAAAGAACAAAGCAAATGTAAGTGGGAGGGGAGGGCTTGAACTTTTTAAGTTGCCTACATATCCTCTTAGGGTGTAGAGGAATCAAAGCCCACGAAGTTTTCTTACATTTTAACTCTTCTTACCCTTTGGAAGTGGAGTAGATCAATCACTTCCGTTACCTGTCCCCGTAGTAGTTCTTTTGGTATCAAATTCATCTTGGTCCGAGCTTGATTCCATTCCATGTTTTCGTTTTGCCGCCCTCGCCCAATCGCCCATCAGTGCTTGGGCCTCTAAAGAATCTGGATTCATTTTTTATCGTCTTACATCCAAAATATTTTGCCCTGCGCTAAAAGCTTGTTCCACGACAATGGTTGGCATGGGGCAAGCTAAGATTTCCTTTGATATGATGGATAAAATCGAAAAAAGTTGTGTCTTTTGTGACCACCACCACAAGATATCAAATTGATGCTCGCTATGTGCTTCACTGAAATAAAAAGAAGTCGTAAAAAGTTTTTGACTGGAACTTAATGATCCTCTGGGACGTTTAGTGCGTTCTTTTAACAGAAGTTGAGAATTGATGAGTTTAATACCGCTAGAATGACTTGGAGCACTAATTTGTAGTTGTGATTCATTTTCTTGTACACCATATTTTACACTATATTCTCTATAAAACTCATGCAAATAATTTCTAACACGATTTACTATCATAGAAGAATCAATTGGGAAAATAGCCTCGGATGGGGGGGGGGGGGGAGATAATGTCTCATAATACATCACTAACATCTCATCCAAAACATTCAATTTTAGTCGAGTATCTAAAGCAAAAGCAACTAGAAAAAGTTCAGGAATATTATAAAATTATTTTTCCCATTTAACCTTCTTTGCTACCATAGAAGAGGTTAACAGATAATTAGAGAAAATTTCATTTAAGGTAAGTGACACATTACAAAAGTTCATTAAAACTAAATGAGATGTAGGAATTATTCAGTTACATCATAAAATACCTTCAACATTTCACAGATACTTTTACATACATTCCATTGGTTACCTAAATATTAGAGTTTCCACAATGTTGTGAAAAAATTGAACACAATAACTCTCTATATTCATATGAATCATTTAGCAATTTATATGTTGAGTTCTAACGTGTGGGTATATCTCGTGAAAATTTTCTAGGTCGCATGTCATTAACCTTACAAAACTTACCCCATTGTTTCATCAAGCTCGGATGGGACCACAAAAAAAATATGGCTATTTTAATTGGTTAGATCTGATTATCTAAAGATCTTAATCCATCTTGCACACATAAGTTCAAAATATTGCAAATCCATCGAATATGAAAAAATAAACCAACAATAGCAGGTTGACAAACACGTTTAAGATCTTCAATACTCAATGTGTTCAAATTAGCATTATCAAATGACACAGAAAAAACATTGGAAGTTAAACCATATTCTTGTAAAACTAAACAAATCAATTGAGAAATATTATGTGTGATGTGTGCTTCATTTAACACTCGATATGCTAGCAATCTTTTTTGATTTGACCATGACATAGATCTTCAAAACCAAATCTAGATGTAATACTAAAAGAAGTTCTACAGAGATAAATTTTGTCGCCGATTCTCTTAATTGTGCATCCGTGTATTTGAAAAGTGGAGAGTCAGTACCTTCACCCGATGAATGAAATATAGATAGTTGAGTTTGAGAAGAATCATTACCAAACCCCACTGGATGCTTCGTTTTGATATGACACTTCAAAGATCCATAGTCACCACCACTATGAAACTTATACGAACTGGTACAATTTTTGCATTTGGCACGCATCTCTCCGGATGGAAGAGTCACCTTCTCAAAATGTTTAGTAAAAATCGATGATTTAAGTGGAGGCATAGATCTTACCTTTGTTTGCGCACTTTCTTGGGTATCATTTGTAGCAAAAGGATCATTGTAGGTGAATATCATCAATATCAATATCAACATAGGGTTCAGCCCGTTCGGGATATGTCACCTTGCAATTGCCTTTACATGGATCACTAGGACCTTCCATTGAGTAATTCGAAAAAAATACAAGTAAATGATGAATCGAAAACTTAGAGTTGCGATAAGATTGATGAAAAATGAAATGGGTGTGGAGGATATTTATAGACATGAAAAATAACGTGCTCTTAATCCTAGCAGTCGATCTATAATTATCACAAAATCCTAGCCATCGATTTTTAAAAGAAAAATAAAATAACATTTTTTTACTGTTGAACCGGTGGTTAACCGCCAGTTACAAACAATCGGTTCAACCTTTTCAATGGTTAGGAGATCCTGACCGTTGACCTACAACGGAAAGGATATCCTAGACACCCGTTTAAAAACAAATTTTTTTTAAAAAGAAAAAGTTTAGGCGTGAACCGGCGGTTTACTGTGTAAACCGCCGGTTCCGCTATATCAATGGGCAGAAGATCTCTACCGTTGATTTTCAACGGACACATGATCTCAGCCGTTGGTTTCGAATTAAAAAAAAGAAGCAAAACCGTGGAACCGCCGGTTCATAACTGACGGTTCAACGATTTTTGCCACCTTGAACCGTAACCGCCCCGTACAGTGACGGTCCGGTTACGGTTCGGACCAGTTGAACCGGGTCAACGGGTAACCGGCCCGTTGACCCGGTTACGTGTCCGGTCCAGTCCGGTCCGGTCGGGCCATGGTTTCAAAAAACCGTGATCATGTCTACACTGAGCCTAGACTCCGCTTAGGCTCCATCTGATGGAGCCTACGCATCTCCCTGCGTTAGAAAAAAGTGCGAAGCTACGGAGGTGAGGCGCCTTCCAACGGAGGTGAGGCGCTTTTCAGCCTGTTTTCAAGACTTTTATGATGGTCAGAGTTTGTTTTTGAAATGGAAACAATCTTGGAGTCTGTGTGAAATTAGGAAACTACCTCATTACAATTCGAGTCAAAAAAGGGAAGACAGGAGGAAGGAGACTTGAAGAAAAAAGACACCGAGGGCTTCATGACTACAAGAACAACTTTTCTCTTCTTTTTTCATACTCACTTTTACTTTCACTTTCATAATTTTTATTCTCTATTATGTTTCATGGCCTTGTTGGCTATATCTAATTCTTGGTTCAGAAATGGTTCAGAAAGATGATACCTTGAATTTTATTTTCTTCCGAGATTAACATAAGTGCTTCAGTGTCAACTTTTGTTTGAATTTCAGGTGTTTGCCTATAAGTGCTTCAGTGTCAACTTTTGTTTGAATTTCAGGTGTTTGCCTATTTTTATGAATATATTTGTGTGCTTAATTATTAGATTGATCAACTAATAATTTGTCATGTATTTAACACTAAATTATATATAAATATGTAATTATTTCTTTAATTTGTGAAGCTACTAGGGTTACTAGTTTTCTACTTTTGAATTTATTATTCTTGGGACAACACTTGACTAAATTAAATATAATCACATATGTTTGTTGTTTAGATTCATTAATCTCACTATTTCTCATGCTCCCTTTTGTTTAGAATTAATCGCTTGTATTTGATTTATTAAATGGTAAGGGTTAAATTAGAATAATTGTTTCCCTTTAACTAAAAATTAAGGTGCGATATAAATTAAATATTCAATGATGAATTTTCAGATAAAAAATATTATTTTCTGAGAGTCGATGATCGAGTTAATAAATTCGACGGGAGAGTTAATCGAAACCAAGACTCGTTTTTATTGATTGTTAGTCAATTAACTTTTTAATTGCATGCTATTTTATTTTATTTTTAAAATGTTATTTTTTATTTTCATAATAGAATTTAATTTTAAGAACCTCCTAATTGTTTAAACAAAATCGAGTCAAAAGGAAGCTATGTCTTTTGATTCCGCTTTCGCAGATTACATGTCTTTGTGGTCGTGGATGGTGCAGAAGGATCCTATGAAAGAACCTCGTCCTCATCTTCGGAGTCAGTGCATCGGTGCTCCATAGATTCCTCATGACCATGTTTAGCCATGTATTCAACAACTACAACGTTGCATAAACTCTGCATCATATCCAAAATCCTCATCCTGGACATAGTTTTCAAATGCCCTAACAAGCCAGTTAGAAATTGGAAATGGAAGCTCATCATCGCCTTCAACCCAATCAACCCATGGCTTTGTGGAGGGTGAAGGGATTTTAGTCTCTTTGTCGTTAATTTTGAATTTTTGCATTATACTTTGTTTAAATTATTAATTTATTGATTTCCACCTCATTTAAATCGATTAGCCTAAATTAGGATAAATAATGTACTCTAATACTTAAATATTGATATTTGTGGGAACGATATGTGAACTAAAATCCACTTGTTTTAAGCTGACCTAGTCCACTTTCAAATTAATTTCTCAATATTAACTATTGTATTTGTTTAAATCCATATATTATTTTGTGCCATTATATTGGAAGTAGATGAAATTGGTTGGTGCAGTTGTATACTCATAAACCTTGTGAGGACTATATATATTTCATTTTTATACGGATCGAAAGCCACTTATCCTGGATCTTAAACCTTGTGAGGAGACAGATCCACTATAGGTATGAGGTATTTTGATTTTTTCTGCATTAATCATTATTATTAATAGATTTATTTTTTTATTTTTTATTTGCATCAATTTTTTTTGATAATATAAAGTTTATTAATAAAGAAAAGAGTACAAGAGATGCTCTAGGTTACATATAGTCAACACTTAAGTCAAAAGAGATTAGCGCCCAAAGAAATTAAGATAACCGATTTTAAACAAACTAGAGAATTCAGAACAAGATCATTAATAGAGTAAGAAAAAGGGTATTTAGACCGCGCTTTGCGTCAATTAATAATCGATTGTCCAACTAACGAAATATTCAAGTCATGGATCTGTCTTCCTGGTTAAACTTCCTAAATGAATGTGCAAAGGTACATGGCTTCCAATGCAACACAACAAAGTACCCGAAATTTTGCATTTGGTTTGCTAGAAACGCGAAGAAATGAAATAATTACTTGTGGGAATGGGAACAACACACACACTTCTAAAGTTATGTCGGGGGGAAATTAACCTTATGTGTGAAACCTTTAGCTTTCTTTTATGTTTTCTTGCCCAACATCATGGGGACCCTTGTCTCCTCCTACTTTTTAGATTTTCATTTTACATTTGTTGTTGTGATTATTATTATTATTATTATTATTATTATTATTTATTGGGAAATTTATGACCAATGAAAGAAAAGAATCTAGCATATCCTATTTCTTGGAAGTGTGACCATTCTTTATGTGGAGGATATATTTTTTGTTCTTTATGTGATGTATAAAAATATATTGATCAAATATCATACAGATTGGCTCAAAATTAGTAACACAACTTTTAGAAACATATTTTTTAGATTGGATTTTCCTTCTTAAACTTTATTCAGAAACGAAAATATGATGTTTGAAAACATTTATTTTGAAGATGACTTGAGAAACTATATAAAAATGTATATATATTAAAGTTGAATAATTAAGGGAAAGATTTAAGTTTTAAAATTAAAATATTGCACATAAATTTTCATCATTTATTTTGTGTTTGACGTGGTTAGAATTGGAATAAAATTTTTTTTTCATAAGCAAAAATTTATTAAAGGAACACTAGGGGTATCCCAACCCGATATTAAAGTACAAAATACAGTTAAAAGTTGTTCCCACCACTAACCGAACCAAAACAAAGTTGAAAAACTAAACAAAGACATTCTTAAGCAAATTACAGACTCCCTATACCGAGCGTCGAGTAAGGAATGATGCCTCCATTCCTTGTTGCGATCCAATGCCACGATCTAAATTTGATCAGACCAACTGTCAATACTTTTGAGACTTCAGAATCTCTAAACACCTTGTTGTTTCTCGATTGCCAAATACTCCAAAGAATGCGTTCACATAAAGCGTTATCGCACAACCCTAGAGGCTTCTTCTTTTACGGCAGGAACACATTCTGACTACCAGACAATAAGCCCATATGCAAGTGAAAGTTTATAACTGGGTCCTCGTGTAATACATTTTGTAATTTGAACCAGTTGTATCAATCCATACAAACATCATAAGCAAAAGAACATCATGTGATGCCCGGGGATTAATAGTGTTAATCCCGGAGTGATAATGATCCTTAATGGATTTTAACTGTGGCAATTATGAATTAATTGCGATATTGGGACTCTCGGGGATTTTTAAATCCGGTATTTGGATTCGTAGGATCCAATGGATGAGATTGTATTCTCATCGTGGTGATAACCTTGGAATTTTGTTTTTGTGGGATTGGGGTCCGGAGTACTTTGGCTGGTAATGGAAATAAAGATCAATGAGTCATGATGTATTTGTTGAGGGATTGGTGTTTTGGAGTTTTGGTACTATATATACCAAGTAGACTCGGTATTCCGTCATTGCACGGATTCCCTCTCTCTCCCCCTCTCTCTGCGCCCAACCCTTCCCCCATTTCCCTCTTTTCTCCCTTGGAGGAGAAATCGTTGGTAGCTTGGCTCGGGAACCGGATTTCTCGAAGATAATAAGGTATTATCCATCCCCTCGTATTTGTCTTCGATTTGATTATGGTATTGTGGTGTTTGGGAAGGATTTGAGTTGGGTTTAAGAAATTGGTTTGTAAAGATTTTTGGGTTGTTGTGTTTTGGGGTTGATTTATAGCTCCTTGTTAAGGATTTATGTTGTATGGGTGTGAGGATTGTTGTTGGGGAAAATTTTGCAAGAAAAGCGCCATTTTTGGCTGATACAGGTCGAGGCGATCGATCCCTAGGGCAAGGCGATCGATCGCCGCGACGTTGGTGGAATTTTGAGGAAAATGAACAGTGAGGCGATCGACCGCCTCAAATGAAGCGATCGATCGCCATGAGGCAGTAGCCAAATACACTGAGAGGCGACCGATCGCCTGGAATGGAGCGATCGATCACCTGTGCCTATCTTTGAGAGGCGATCGATCGCCTGGGATGAAGCGATCGATCGCCAGTACCGTTTTGTGGGGATTATTTCGTGTTGAGTTTTTTATGCATGCTTCGCCCGGGGTCTTTTAAAAGGATTAATGGTCATGGATGATGATATAATTGGGGTTGTGAACGTGATTGGGCACGTGGTTGCATGCTTGAATTTAATTGTGGATTATTAATTATGTTTAGCACATAATTCATCGGTCACGGGACCAAGGCAAGGTTGGATTCGAACTACGAAATTATAAGGTACGTATAACGTACGAGCATAGCCTGTTATAATGTTGCAACTGTGAAATGCATAGTATATGGTATTTCAATAAATGGATAATGAAATGCGTGGTATATGGTACTTGCAATAAATGGATATTGAAATGCATGGTATATGGTACTTGCAATAAATGAATATTGAAATGCATGGTATATGGTAATTGCGATAAATGGATATATATTGGGAATTATATGGTGCCGCTTTTGAGCAAGCAATGATAAGGATGTTGTCGCTGTTGAGCGAACATCGATTATGACGCCGCTGTTGTTGAGCGTGCGTGGGGTTAAAATGCCGCTATTGTGGAGCGAGCTATGAAATAGAACTACGGAATCATTGGCTAGATATATGTGATATCTGTGGTACTTCATTTAATGATTTAATCATATTTGATTATGGAACTGCTATGGCAAGAATGGTTTTAGTTAATCAGTGTGGCGATTAACTGTCTTTGGGAATTTGATGGTTTTGGTTATTTTGAGAACATGGACAGTACGAGAAATCCTACGTGGTAACGATACTATACATGGAGTATCCTTTTACATTACAGTTTCATATTCTGTAAATTATGTACTGTGATTATTGGAATGTTGGTACTGGTATGCTCACCCCGTGTGGGGGCTGTCTCTGTTGGGGCAGGTGGTACATGTGCAGTAATGGCTTTGGAGTTGAGCTCGGGCTGTTGATTCGAGGTACTTCCAGGATTGAAGTACAGAGCTGGTTGAATAAGTATAATGGTGGATCCAGAGTTGAGATCGAGTTGTGCATGGGAGGTGCTTCCAGGATCGAAGTACCAGTAACGGTATTTGGTAGAGTATCTTATACATTAGATACACACTCATTCATTGGGTGCTCTCATGTGAGCACGTTTTATGTATATATGGAATGTATAAAAGGGCATGGCTTTTCTCTCGTCATTTATTATTTGCATGCAATTAAATACGGAATTGCTAAATGAATTGAGAGCATGTTAGTGTACTATGGGGGGTTCATGCTATGTAAGTGGTCTTGTTGTTGGGGAATTTGGATATTATGTGGTTGTAGTGCAAGATATTTTCTGGATGGCATATGATGCTATACTTGCATATGGTTTTTCCCAATGTTAATATGATTGTATGCACAGATGGCATGGATAAATACACTAATAAAGGGTTAAGGGTACGGGGGTCCTTACATAAACAAGTGATTGACATCCTCCATTTCTTCGCCACACATAGCACACATAACCGAGTTTTGACAAAAATTTATACCTCGTCTCAGCAGATTACTTTTCGTTGGAATTCTGTTTTGGATAAGTTTCCAAACGAAACCGAAAATTTTCTTTGGAATCTTTGGCGACCATATTGGTTTGAAAATACTTTTTGCTTCAATGGGCTCCAAAATCCCCACCTTTTGTAGCCGATAAATATGCTGATATTGTTGAATACTTTATGTCCTCTTCATACTTCCAGCTCCAAGTATCTTCTGCTCCTGGATATATTGTATGTCTGTCAATATCAGTGATAAGATTACATAATAAATCTTCCTCCCACGTAAATAAAGGTCTCCTCCAATCCCATTTCCATACCCAAGATCACTCCATCCACAACCCCCTCTCAGAGATAAAACAGTTCCCCACCCTATCTAGCTTGTATAACCTATTATAGGACATTGATAATCTTCCCCCCTAGCCAAAGTATCCTTCCAAAATCGAGTTTCATTCACATTACCAACTTTCCTAACCATACCTTCCCAGAACCAATTGTGTTGCTCTGATAAAATAATAATAATTTTTAGGTCTCTCCACCACAATGAACATTGCCCATCACCCATTCCTCTAATAGTCATCTCTTGCCATGCTTTAACTGATTAGCCATAAACGCCCCACTAAAGTTCTTGCCCAAAGTCTATCAGGTTCATGAATCACTTTCCACGCCCATTTTCCTATCAAAGCCAAGTTAAAATAGTTAAGTCTCTTACGGCCAGCCCCCCCTCTTCTTTTAGCTTACATACGTTGGACCATTTCACCCAAGCTATTTTATTTCCCCCCTCCACAACTCCCCAAAGAAATGATTTATGAATTGATGTTAAAATTTTGGAGACTACTTTAGGTACTCTGTAAAATGACAAATAATATATTGGCAAGGAAGCAAGCGCAGAGTTGAGTAAGGTAATTCGACCGCCAAACGACAAATTTTTATTGCCCCATCTACATAATCTTCTCTTGACCATATCAATCAAAGGTCTTCACATTGCCAGTCGTCTTGCATTGTCTCCAATAGGCATCCCCAAATAAATAGTGTAGCCCCTTTTTTTACAGTTAAGAAAATTACTCATCTCAGTTAACACAACATCATCCACTCCTTCCCAGATCAAAGTACTTTCTTGAAGTTGATTCTTAGCCCCGATAGTAATTCATAGTTTCACAGGATACATTTGATTGACCATATATTGTCCCACGAAGCCTTGCCAGCCAAGAGTTAGAATTGGAACAATTATTCACATTCAAAAACAAATGAAGATATAAGACTTGCTTTATAATTATGTTCTTGTGCTTTAATTAAAGTTTGCCACTTTTAAATTTGTCGTTACGTAAATCCAAATTAGAAATAATATATTCATGACTCATGCATGTATCTAGAACCTGTGTGCTTGTGTTGTTGTCATCTTTAAGGGCGACGATGTTCTTGAAAACATCTATACACTAACAGTAAACTGTATTTGACCGTCTTAGACTTTTCCATGTATACAGAAAGCAATATGATATTAAATTGTTTGTTCATGTAGCATCACAGACATGTTATTTACATCAGGCAAATTGTTAAATGTATTCCACTTTAATCTTGTATATGTTATGAGTGGTCCCACCAATTCTTTTCTACGCTTGATGGAGGTGTGGCTATCTTCCGTCAAATGCATTACAAGTCTGGCTCATTGACTCACAGATGGTGCAGCCACTCATTTCCGCATGTCGCTTATTACGGGGCTTTGTGCTGCCACTGTACAAGAAAATAGAATTGGGTCTATGCTATAAGCTACATCTTTTAGCTTAGTGGTAAACGCTTAATCCTAACAATTGGTATCACAGCAAGGTCATGAGTTCGAGCTGCTCATGAAGAAATTTCTGGAGGAGGGGCAATTGTTGGGAGTGGTCTCAATAATTCTTTTGTGCGCTCGTGGACGGAGATATCGTCATCTGTCATCTCAGGCATAACAAACATGACTCATTGGCACCTACGTGGTGCAGCCTCTCATGTCCGTCTGTCATTTAGTACGGGGCATTCTCTGTCACTGTATAAGAAAATAGAAATGCGTCTATGCTTTCACCTATAACTTTTAACTTAATGGTAAACGTTTGATCTTAACAGTATAATAAATAAACAAAGCTACCTTAATATCATTTAATTTCTATAATAAAGTTATAGACTTTTGAAACACTTTATTCAACTACTAATTATTTTATTTTGATGTCGTACTTTCTAGGGTAAACTATTACTGTTCGTTTATCATGTAAAGAATTCACAAAAATCTAATTCTTGAGATTAATGATCGAAACAAATAAACAAATAAATCAAAATAAAACATAACTTCGATATCATATAGAATATCCACTAATCACTTAATCTTGTAACAAGTATTTCCAAAACTGGATCGGATATGAAATTGGTGTCCTTATTGGTTACATGTTCGATCGGTTCAAACGGTTTAAACGACCGATTGAACCAGTATTCAACCGGTGACGACGTCATCATTATGTAATATCTATTTTAATCTTTATAAAATATATATACCATGTATTTGCTTTAGTTTCAAGTAGTTCGCAATAAAAGAAAAAACTCATTACACCAACATAACAGGTAAACATCAAAAATCAGATCACACCAAATGTACAACATAAAAATAAAAATAAAAACACCTCAAAAAACAACAAATAATGCCCAAAAAGAACAATGTCCCAAAATTGTAAGAAAATATTTAAATAATTATGAAATAATTCACATCTTTTATAATTTACGATGAATATATAATATGTAAAACACATTTATGGAATTATATGAATTTTTTTATAAAGACACATAATTGTGGAAAACGAAAAATTCAATTGATTAAGTATTCATTTCTTATAGGAAAACTGAAACATCCTATTTCAAAAATATTCATTTAAACAATAAAATTAGATTGAAGGGTGAAAGTAAAAGTAATAAAATAAATATTAAAAATTTAGATGTAAAAATGTATATGTGATGTTAACTGAGTACAGTTTTAAAAATTATATTTGTCATGATAATTAAAAAAATTATCCAAGGATAAATTCATCCGTTTGTATTATAATAATATTTTATATCAAAGATGTAGATAATACTATTCAATAATATTCCCATTATAACATGCATATATTGTCACTTATGATCCTGTCTCCCTTGATTATGGAAGCTTCTTTTATATATCAATAAATATAGGATGATTAACTTGACTAACACTTTTGAGTATTTTTATTCGGTGCACCCGATGTTCAGAAATACCAACATATATACATATCTATGTATATATATGTATGTGTGTTGGTGTTTCTGTAAATATAGGATTTTCAATTACAAGAGAGTTGCCTTTTTTTAAATTAAATACTTCGTGAAATGTTAGAGGTTTTGGGTGGAGGGACGGGATGTAGGGTGGACAGCAGCCGCACCCCAATTTTTTTAAAATGTTTCTGATAGATTTGTTTTTAAAATTTATGTTTGACCCTTGATTTTTTTAAAAAAGAAATTCGCCCCATTAAATTATAATCGTGGTTTCGCTCGTGCACTATTTATCCATCTGAGTTACTATATAAAACCATTTTCTTAGTTCTCAAGCATTGCACAAGACGTGATCTTTATTCACACCATGGAAGATTCATCAAAGCCTCTGGCTACGGAGAGTTTTTCTTACAGCTGGTTGACACACCAGAAACCCTCTTCATCCCATAATCTCCTCGACATTCTTACCTCGATTTCTACCGAAAAATTCGAACATAATTTCGACTTTGATGTTCCCGTCACGGAAGTATCAGCTCTCGTTGATGCTGATGAAATTTTCTCTGATGGGCACATCAAACCATTCTACACCGATAGATCAACGCAAGTTGAAGCCTCGACAACTACAACTTCGGTTCCCGGATCACCCGTTTCATCAATAAATACTCTAGTAAACAAAAACCTATATTTTGTCAAAAAATGGAGGACCTCATACAGAAGAATTCTCCACAAGTGTGTCGGGTTTATGAAGCCACTGTATCAGACGTTAGGGTCGTCAAGAAAGAACATTAGGGTCGTCGATCTTGACAGAAAAGTTAGTGAGATTCAAAGTTTGCGCAGTTCTCTTGACCCGTCTCCAAGAAAGAGTTCAGATTATGATTATTCAGTTATTGATTTCGAAAAATTCAAGAAAATGAACGAGAAAATTGATGTTCCAAATGGGTTGAAAAGGGTTAGAAGTTGGAGCAGTTCACCACAAGTTAGTTCTCCTCAGTCTTGGTGTGACATGGAGAGCTCAATTCATGAAGCAATTCTCTACTGCAAGAGATCTATAGGTATATACAGCGCTGAGCCATCATATGTGCTAGAGTGAGCTTCATCACAAACAAATTTTCAAAAACAAGAAAAAAATATTTAGCGTTAATTTTGAGAAATTTCGTTTTTAGCTTAACCCTTTAAATCGTAATAGCCCATTAACCTTACCTATCCCGGTCAGCCCCATATATTTTTGAATCTCGGCTCCGCCCCTAATATATTATGGGAAAATTACTTTTTTAGTCCTAATTCAATATTAATAATTTGCTTTCCATCCTTAATTTTCAACCAGTTCATCTTGTTGCTAAATGACTTTTTTGGCATTACTTTGTAATAAAACATGGTTTGTTAATTCAAATAAGTTTTGTAAAGTTTAATTTAATAACCTTAACCATTGTTCTTAATATACTTCATTTTAATTTCAGAAAAGTGATGGGGACTTGTATGCTTTTTATATATGCAAAGAAGAATCCAGCAATGCATGGCAAAAGCTGTAGACAAAGATTGCATAACTGTACAATCAAGCTCTTCTATATCTCCAAGATTTCAACTAATTTTCTCTGTACTTTTCTTATGCGATAAATTTACGAGTCTTCTTTTGCGAGTTGGGATCACTTAAAATCAAATAAAGCTATATGTCAGATTTAGACTAAAGATTAGTTCTCTGTAAGGAAACGTGCCAACAAAAAAATCTATTGCTTAGATATGAGCTGCGGCATTTTTTCTTTTTTCTTTTTTACAAATTCCATCATTTGTGCATCTAAATAGCAGTAAGTGAATAGGTGAGCAATGTGATTACTAGTAATTTCGATGCTATAATTAGGATATTACCTTGACTGTATAATCAAGCACCCAAAATTTGGTGCGGTTTTGTGTGGACCCTCGAATCTTTTTCGCCCTTGCATCTATCTTAGGGTTTTATCTTAAGGGTGACATCGAAATTGCCGTAACTACAGATTTAACAAGATGCTTTGGCATATTCTACCATTAAACCTCAATTTTTTTTTTTGTGGTAGATAGAGCCACATGTTCCCATTTTTTATATCTTTTTTGTTTCTTTTGGGAATTTTTGTTCTATCATTTCAAGCTGCCGGACAACTTTGATTCTTGATCCATCTAAGGTTCGTGTTCAGTTATCAGTTTTTTCAAGGCATAAGATAATAAATGGTGCATAATTAGAGATAATAGTTGAAAATATGAATAACTTAAAGATTTTTAACTTTAATTATTTTAGAACTCGAGCCAATAATATATGAAAAACAATCAATATCTTATCAATTGCATCAAACGGTGCTTAAAAATATATTTATCCCTAAAATTTTACTTTAATTCCGTTTTATTTTCATCCCTAATATATATTGTACATGTCAAGTAAATCTTTTACGTTGACCCCCAAAGGAAAGAAAGAATCGATGTTTGGAGAATGTATTGGATCAAAGCTCTAAACCTCAATTTATAGAGTGGATTAAAATATATTTTAGTAAGTTAATTATGAATGGATAATGAAATGTAAATAATACTATCCCTTATTAAATTATACCAACAAATATAAAGTAAATCCTATTAACGTTGGAATGGCACATGCAATATTGGTCTTTTCAGTCATTTCATCTATTTGATTCCGATCTCTGGTTATTTTCTTCAATCCTTAGTCAGACAATCAAATCATTGAATCACATTTCTTTCCTCTTATGTTTCAGATTTCTTTTCAAATCTTCCACAAATGAGGAAGCTTCTCAATTACGACAGTGAGTTGGAAGTACTAATCTCTTCTGCATGAATTATCTGCAAGATTACTTGAAGTTCTTGCACTTGACTTACAACATATTTCGAGTCCAACATTATTCGAGGATCAATTTCATTTTCAGAAATTGAGGGATGATCATCTTTTATTTACACTGTCAAACTCAACGTTATCAGGTCGAACAACATCTTATGCTTCCAACTTTTGAAATTAGCGCCTATGAACTTTGGTGCCTCTGTCCTTGCGTCGTGGGAACATTTGTCGATGTCCATGCCATCTTTGAATTTCCTTTAACAATGATCTTATTAAGAACGTTGGGTACCTTGTTTGCCTTCAATTCGATAAGGATCTCATCAAAGTCGTTTTTGTAGCGTGATGGAAACTCTGAAGATGAAAATATGTTTGTGTCAAGGTTAGCATTCAACATTATCTCCTTAAGAAGATCTTTCCCTACACACGGTGCTCACGGAATAAGCCAATATTCTCCCAAGATAACTCTTTGTTTGTAATAGCTGCACTACAAATACAAGCCTCACAACCAAATATTGCAAAATCTCTTTTCTGAAAAATATATATGAATATGAATGCAAGTGCAATAATCTTCCTTCTTCTAATCTCTTGTATGTTGTTATTAATCTGAAAATCAAGTCGTATGCATTCAAACGAGGGAGTTGTATTTATAGAAAGATGGAGACACGACTAAAGTTGTCTTTTCATCACATAATTTCGTGAAAAAATGCACCAATACATGAAAAGATGCATTTGGCACTGCCCCTTCCGCCTGGGAATCGTCACAAGCAGAACAAGAGGAGCTAGGGCGCCGCCTGGCAGTGCCCCGGTGCTGCCCCTATTGCCATATTTTTATTTTTATTTTTATTTTTATTTTTTGTCTTCTTCATGCTTTCGAGATTTCCTCGTGTATTATCCTTCTTGCCTATTATAACTTGAAAAAAAAATTGCAAAAATATTTGAATGTTTTTTTCTCCATGGAAATAATGTGAAATAAATTCAAGCTCAAATAATCAAAAATGCATAAGATATATTTGTTGATTAATATATAAATTATAACACTCTATTTAAATAAAAAAGGCTCTTATAGCTTAGTGGTTGAAACTAGTTATTCAAGTTGGAAGTAATGAATTCAAATATACATGATAACAGAATTTAAAAATATAAAAAAAAAGTTAAATAAGGTTAGCAAATTATGACCATTTAACCGGCCCGCCCATAGACGGGCATGTTACGGGTCCGACCCGTCGAAGCGTTGACCTGATTAACCGGCTTGTTGACCACATTCCGGTTTAGGTCATTTATCATTTATGACTCTTGGTCGGGTCTAACTACTGACTTTTGAACAACTATTGTCACTCAATACCTTTGGGAAAAATCAGCCCCGCCAAGTTTACTTATGACATTGTCATGGTCATGCCATGCCTCTTTCTGTTTTATAATGGTTAGTAGTGTTGTATAAAATTTCTCTCAAAGTGTATTTCAGGAAAAAATACCAATGGCTTCAAAACAATTTTTATGTCAAGGCGAGATTTGTAATCTCCGCCCTTAAGACAATATTGCCCGGTTATGGTGCTAACGGTTTGCTATGGCAATTTATCTCCCAAGATACAACGACTATGACTTGTGATAGGAGCACTCCAAATCACAAGTCCTCAAACCACAAAGGCTCAAAGCACTCATTTGATGAACAACAAATGCTCTCAAATTTCACTAAAAATATGAATGAATTTCGAAAATTATATTTCAAATCAAGTGGGTTTATATTGTTTATATAGTAGACCAAAAACCAAGTCCAAAGGACACCATTTGGAGGCAATATTTGGCCAAAAATCGCATCCCAAACATGAATAGACATACCATTTCACAAATCTGTCACCTTAGAAATATTTGGATATTCAATCAAGAATTGTAGGAGAGCATTGGTGAGCCGAAGTCTCGATAATCTTCTCTAATGGATTTTTCTCGTTTACTTTTATTGACTTGGTTGGATTAGTAGTTAATATAATTAATTAGTAGTTTAATTATTAATTCAATTTCGTAGGTTAAATATAGTTAAAATCATCTTATTTGGTATTTGCTTGTTAGTCCCTGTGGGTTCGACAATCCGCATTCTTCCTATCTATACTAAAACTTGACATCATGCACTTGCGGTACATAAATCGCTACAATGGAAATAACTGTTTAAAATAAAAGCGATCATCTACACACATTTTTCTCTTGTCCGGGAACAACAAACCCCTCGGGTTGTTTCATATAAATTTCCTCCTCAAGTTCCCCATTGAGTAATGCCGTTTTTACATCCATTTGATGTATCTCTATATTTTTTAGAGCAGCGATAACAATGATCACTCTAATTGACGTAATTCTCGTGACTGGTGAATATGTATCAAAGTAATCAATGCCTTCTTTTTGTCTATATCCCTTTGCCACGAGTATCTCCTTGTACTTATCAATTGAACCATCGGACTTATATTTTCTTTTAAGAATCTATTTGCATTCTACTGGTTTACTTCCATTTGGAAGGTCTACCAATTCCCACGTGTGGTTTTGCATTATGGATTCTATCTCGCCATTAATAGCCTCTTTCCACATAAGAGCATCAGGGCTAGATAAGGCGTCACTAGCCGATCTTGGTTCAATGTCCAACATATATGTCATGAAGTCAGGACCATAAGTCTTAGCCACTTTGGTTCTCTTGCTACGTCGTGGTTCTACTTCCTCAATAGAGTCACGGTTAGCGTCTTCATACACCCTTTTCTTAGGGCTCATTTCCTTGTTAGTTTTGTAAGGAAATACTCCTTCAAAAAATACCACATTCTTGATTCCATGATTGTACCTTCATGCACATCACTTATTTTAGATTTATATACCAAAAATCGATATGCACTACTATTGTTAGTGTTAGGATCGGTCCGGAGTGTTTAGAGGGGGGTGAATGAATACTCCTTTAAAATTAATCCTTATTGATTTCTCTCGGGTTAGTGAGTGGAATCTATTTCTTAATCAACTTATGAGCATAACAGACCACTGAATATAAGAGTGTGGAACGGTCTGTTCTTGACTAGTAAGAACGGCTTGATGGCTTAATGATTGTAACTCAGTACAAAATGAGAATAGACAGGATATGTTTCTGGAAGTTTGAAGGTGGTGTAATCCTTCTACGTCTCCCCTTCTTCCAATTAAGGAATGATACACTAGAAGACTTTGAGTAACACAACCACTTGTACAACCCGATTCAGCTGGATTTATCCCACTACCAGACTGAAACTCCTAGTCTCTCGATCTGTTCAGACACTAACTGTCTGACAGTTACAATAGAATCTCAGTCTTCTATTTTAGTAAAATACAGAAGACGGACTTATTTTTTCTATGCACACAATGATCCTATGATGATCAAATATTACAATATGATGTGCTTATGAAAACTTTGAGCAGTTCGGCTCAAGAATATCTGGACTTGTAAGCTTGTGCTGTTTTTTGTTTTCTTTTCGATTCTTGATTTTTGAGTCCGTGCTTTGAGCTCTTTAGATGCGTCCTTATGTAGTTGCTTATACCAACGACTTTATTTCCTTTTCTGTGCAACTCTTGACTCTGTTCAATCTCTGAGTAAGCTTCAGTCCAATTCTCTTAGGCACTTTCCATTCTGGTCTGTGCTTTCGGCGTCTGTCAGGTAAGCTCTTCTTTGTCTTTTTAGCTTTTAAGGTAATCTTCAGTCCTTGGTATTTTCACCATTAAATGCATCATTAAATGCTTCAATAAATAGCCGTTAATGATTCGGACTGAAGAACGAAGCTTATTCAACCTTGTCTGCTCTGATCTGATCATTATTGAGCTGATCTCGTGCTTCGATCTGGTCCGGCTGGTTTTCATCGATCCGTTCTGATTTTGCGATAGACCATATCAGCGTGATCTGCTTTGTCATGATTTTACGGCTTGATTGGTCTGATCTGTTTTGTCATTTTTAAAATCTGGAACTAACAAATCCCCCTTTTTTATGATGACAAAACCTAGCTTCTATGTCTTCTTATTCAGTCTTTTAACAAGATTTGAATAGAATTCTTAGAGATCAATTTAGTCTTCTTGTTCAAAATAAATGAACACTGTAAGTTGTAGTTCGGATCTATTAAGTCATTTTGTTCAAAATAAATGAACTATTCAAAATAAATGAATGAGACTTAGATAAGTGACTGAAGGACTTTGAATTTATTTAAGGAAAACCTGATAGATACATTTACATGTCTGATTCAAATAGACATCTATTTCTTTGTTGAGGACTGCTGAGCTGACTTGAAATCCTTATTCTTTTCCCCCTTTTTGTCAGCAGCAATCTCCTGAAGGAAATCTACGATCTGCGTGAGCTGAGCGCAGATGGCATCCAGACGAGTGTCTTGAGCAATAAGGGACTTGGCGACGGAAGTCCGAACTTCAGTGGCCAGCTCGATCTGTTCTTTTCTCAGGCTATTTTTATATGAAGCTTGCTGAGAGAACATGTCATTCAGTCCGCGATGAATACCGCTTATGCTAGCCATCATCTTTTCTCTGAAGGATTCAAAATCCAAGTGTGTAGACCTTTGACTCTGATGAACTTCTCTGACTCGTTGAGATAGAAAGAGACAGTTATCAGAGAGGTGTTGAAGAGACTTGGCCAGAGATGAGGCTTCAGCAGGTAAATGGCCCGGAGAGTGATCATATGGTGACGTAGTAGGATCAACCTCTGCTTCAACTGGTACGAGAAGAGACTTCAGATTGGCTTGTATCGGACTGGATCAAAGTAACTAAGTCCGTAGAGAATTCTTCCATAAATGCCAAATCTTCAGCAGACTGATCTGGAGGAGTGATAGGTCTGGTAGGCTCCTCATCCTGTAAAGCTGCGATAATTGTTGACACCACCAGATCCGGATCGACGGAGTCTGGTGAAACAACTTTAGAAGGTGCGTCGGTTGGACTGTGCTGAATATGGGAGACTGAGGACGCCAGAGGGATGGAAGTTGTGGGAGAGTCCAGCAAGACATCCATGGTTTCAGTCTCCGCTGCAGACGGAGCATTGGTCAGTGGCTGCTCCGCTGTATCAGAAGGAACTGGCTCAAAGAATGGTTCTGCCATAGTCTTGCTCGTAGAGGGGTGATCTGGGCTGGGAACGAGAGTGGATATATTGAGCTGCTGTCGTTGAAAACGAACAGCCATGTGAAGAGTACAAATATCCATCTCCAGCTGAGCAATGACAGCATCGTCATCTTTGGCAGTCGGATTGTTGGCATCAAAATTAGCCTTTTTGGCTGCAATGAGTAAGTTTGCCAGTCTGAGCCTGTGGTTAGCCTGGAACAATTCTTTGCGATGTACCGCAATCCGTACGTCATCAGTTTCTGTCCCTTTAAGGACTTTTTGTTCCATTTTGTTGAGTCTTTTGAGCTTGCCGAAGAACAGACAAAAGTGGTTGATCATCATGTATTCAACCCATTCATCGAACACCACAGTAAGCTCCTTAACTTTGTCTTCAACATCTTCCATGGCGATTTCAATTGCGGTTTGAGCGGCTGACTTGGGTTTTGAAGAAAGGGGCTCAACTAGGACTGCTTTGCCTTTACCAATGGCAGATGAGGGCTTAATCCCTAATTGTGTGTAGTCCCCTAAGTCCTTGATAACAAATCCCTTGACCACAGGGGTAGTGGAAGGGACTCAGATGGTGAACCTGGGTACAGTGGGTGGAGCTGCTGAAGTTTGAAATTTTGAGGGTTGAATCGGAGTTTGGGTTGCAAGGGTGGCTTTTGTTGAGGGCAAGGTAGAAATGGGTTTGATATTTAAGGTCGGTAGAGGCTTGGTGATCTGGGTTCTCGGCTTCTTTGGAGGAGGTTTGGCTGGAGATGAAGGAGCAGAGGCAGACTGAGTTTCCTCTGAGTCAGTCTAGACTGTCAGTTTGCGCTTGACTCTAGGTTTTCTAGCAGCAGCCTGTTCCTGTCCCCGTTCAATCTTTACAGTCACCAGATCAGAGGGAGTGGGTGTAGCACTTTTGGATTTAAGTAGGGACAAACCCTTGGGGTTGAGAATCTTGAAAGGGTTGAGTGCAGACGGCTTCCCCAGCTCGATGTCCAGTGTCTCTAAGAGCTTGCTGAGAGGAACAGCAAACAGACAGCCTGTTTGGATGCAATGACTGTTTCTAGCAGGCCAAACAAGATAGCGGACCAGTTCATCTTCTGTCCGGAGTGGATAGCAGTCATGGCCCGGAATTTCGGCGGTTACGGCATAGCTTCCGGCTTTACCAATAGTGGCTTGCCAACAATCTCACGGAGGACTTGAAAGTGAAACATCATTTCTTTCTTCTTGAAGGATGGCTGCAGTTTGGGGCCAAAAATGGATACTTTGCCCCGAAGATTGGTGAGAGTGGCCTGAGGATGTGGCCAAAGTCAGTCAGTCCGGTGTTAGGAAGACCAAAAGTCTTTGGCAGCGTTGTCTGAGAGATGTCGAAAGATTTGCCCTTGACGGAGGTGGAAATGAACGTCTTTTGAGAAACAACATTGGCGAACAACTCTCGAATCTCTGACTCGTAAACCACCGTTCCACATTCCAGAAAGTTCCTTAATCCTGAGGATTCCAAGGATTTGAACATAGAAACCATATCTGGATCTTCAGCCCTGTAAATTTCATCGAACTCAACAGATAGAGAGTTGTGAGTGATAGTGGCCATTTGAGTATGTATGAAGAATGCAGAGAGAATTGAAAGATTTGAAAGTAGTGAACGGACAGCAGTAAGTCGTAAAAAGTGAAATGTGAGTGAGATGTACAGCCCGCTAAATAGGAGAAAGAAGACACGTGTATGTATCTCGATGACTGATATTTAAGCAATTCAAATTAAACAGACGGGATGAGAGAGAGATAAGACGGTTAAAATTCGATCAGTCCGGGCTGTTTAAACAATTACTATATTAAAGACTTGTTGTAATAGAGCAGACAGATCATAGGATAATATCAGATTTGACAGAGATCGGTCTGAAAGTTCGGACCGGTCTGTGTCTTTCTGCTTTTTGTATTATCGATCTGTGCTAGTGCACAGTCTTTAAAACAAAATTAAAGATAATCGAAATGGGCCGTACTAGCACGGAACTGCTTTAGGGACCGTACCGCACCATCCTTTCATTGCAACGGGCTGTGCCAGCACATCTCGTTTTCCAAACCGTGCCGGCAAATTTGATACATGTGGGCTCACCAAAAAGCTCCTTAAATTGCCATCGTATTTCCCATTAATTGGGCCAAATAAATACAGAGATGATGGCCCATTATTTACAAGCTCAAAGTTTAGTCTAAAAAAAGAAATAAATAAATAGTAGCAATTTCATTATTTTTGTTTTTATTCAAATGGATTCAATTTTTATCAATAATTACGTGCAACATTGCCATAATTTATGGTTTAAATTACCCAAATTTTTTTTTTTTTACTTTCATAAAGCTATGCATGTATTGTATACGATATTCTGTGTTTTTTTTTAAGATTTCATATCTTTTTTGTATATAATAATTATGAAATCAAGTGTTTCAAGTTATATAAATTAAATTTCTATGATATTACGGGGCCTTAGAATTATTAACTTATTACTCAACCAAGGTTCCAAATGATTCTGATTCCCGTCTCGATTCTAATTCCTTAATCCAGACAATTGAAACTGGATCATAGGTCCTCAATTCTACAATCATAGTTCCGATTTTGGAATCGAAACCCAAAACTAATTTTGGTTCCAATATTTAAAAGACGTTCTGCTTACGGTTCACGGTTCAAGGTGAACCAACGATATAGGTTCAATAAAACTAATTCAACATCAATTACAATGGATTGTAGTAGACTACGAAACCAAAGAAAGAATCAGGTCGGTAAAACTAAATTGCATCTCACAAATCGAATATGTAGTGAAGAACGTACTCTAATAAAGAAAAAGAAAAAAAAACTACTACAGTGGTTAACACGTTGGACAAAGGGGATTAAAGCACCCATATAAGCAGAAGATAATCATAGTTTGTTCTATAATAGAATCAATGGCATAGGCATTCAGTAAGAATTAATGTCTAAGATTTCTTCCTTTTGCTAGTTAGTCCTGTAGGGATCTTACTCACAACTCTTGCGTCAAAGGCCGCATACTGCTTCTTGATTGTTACCATTGCTTTCTCTGCCAATACCTCAACTTTGTCCTCGTACTTCTCATATAAGACAGGCACCGTGTGGAGGAAAACAAATACTTCTCAAATTAAAAAAGAAAAAGAAAAAAAATCGTCAGCACAAACTACGGTAACATGAATCATAATCCAATCAGGGGAAACAAGTTCATGGAATAATTACATATATAAACCAGTGTGATGAAGTTGCAGAAGCTGCCCACGATGGAAATAATCCACAAGACACCAATTACCTGATAGATCAATGCCCGATGACCCAAATATCAAATCAACCAAATGTGAATCATGAAAAATATATAATCAATCGTGGGACAGCACAGTCGAAATTTAGGAGTTGATCAAGTTGCTCCTTGTGCTTACATTTGTATAAAAAATATTCAAAATGCAACAACAATATACGCTCTCTATAACCAAAGGTAATGCTAGATCAGGTCTAACATCCAGTTTCTGACCTCAAGGAACTTCTTAAGATCCCTGACAGAAGCAATTTCTCTAAACACAGCGAGAGCATTGTTGATCTCACTACAAAGTGTTGAAGCAAACTCAATAAATGGTTCCTGGGGAAGTCGGACTTCGGCTATATGTGACGGTGTCCTGCAAGGAAATAAGATTTCAAAGAACTGGGAAAGGAAACCACTCAAAGAAGTGATGCATACTACAAAAGTCATGGATAAACTCACTTGTTAATGATGATTGTCGCATTGGACCACAAGAATAACATTGAGAGAGCAAGGATCGAAATGTGGCAGACCAAAGTAATCAAATGGTAATCAAGAAGTTCAAAAAAGACCCAGATTGCAGTAGCAACACCGAGTGCAGTAGCAGATATATTTTTGTCCCTCCACAAGAATAAATCAGCAGCTACAAGTAATTCACATAAAAAATGTCAGATTATATTCACATTTAATCCTATACAACACACATACATGCATCTTTTATGACATTAAACCCAACCTTCGCACACTGAATGTTCAAAAAATAAAATCACGAAACAACAGTTGATAGCTCAAAAGCCTCAAGTAAGAATAAAACAGCCAGCTGAAGTATACTGCCATGTTAAGAGACAATCATTCATACAATTAAAAGCCGAAAATAACATTACATTTCACTGAAACAATAGGACCTTAAAACCCCTAAACCCATAAAAATATAAATATTAACAGCACCTCCAACCAATATATTCAAACTTAACTTGTAATCGCACAACACTTCAGCAGATAACATAGTAGGATTCGTCAACTTCAAGCATAAAAAATACTACCAAAAGCTTCCCACAGAACAAGAAAAGAAGGCAAAAAGCTTCAAATGATACTCGAATCAAAGTACAAAAACGAGAGCTACAAAGAGTTGGTTTGTACGAGTACAAAATTTACGTTGACCTCCACCAAAGACCTGGTTCTCCGGTTTCTCACGGTGAAATAACGGGTCAATCTTAGCTTTGACGTGAGGAGACGATTGCACTATCTTCTCCTCGGAGTCTGAGTTGGAAGAAGCGGACGACAAGGAATTGTCTCCGGGGTGAATATTGCCGGAGATTTCATGGACCATAGACTCTCTATCTGGGTCGGAAATCTCTTCTTGCTCCGCCATTGATACCCTAGTGTGCGATGGAACCCAAAAGAAGAAATGAATTGGTATTGAAATGGTGAGAGGTAAAAAATGGACGAAGAGAAAGGTCAACTGCTTGGGTCAAGGAACCAATGCCAGAACCACTATGAATGGATAGGATAAATGAATGATAGATAATTTCAAACTTAATTTTGAAATCAGTTTTCATGTCAGAAAAAATTAATTTAAACTCCCTACTGCAACTTAAAATTTTGTTCTAACTTCCTATGACTATAATATCCATCTACTAAAAGTAAAACTTTTAGTTTTGAGAAATCATTACAGTCGGTACGAAACATATACAATTTTGGTACACGTTACACATAAAATCGGTATGAAATCTATACAATTTTGGTACAAGTTACACATGAAATTGGTATGAAACATATACTATTTTCGGTACTTATTACACGTGAAGTTGGTATAAAACATATACAATTTTGGTACTAGTTACACATTAAGTTGGTATGAAATCAATACAATTTTGGTACTAGTTACACATGAAATTGGTATAAAACCTATACTATATTCGGTACTTATTATACGTGAAGTTGGTATGAAACCTATACAATTTTGGTACTAAATATACATAAAATTGCTATGAAACCTATACAACTTTGGTACTAATTACGAATAAAATTGGTATGAAACTTAAACTATTTTCGGTACTTGTTACATATGAAATTGGTATGAAATCTTTAGAATTTTGGTACTAGTTATATATGAAATTGGTATGAAACCTATACAATTTTGGTACAAGTTACACATGAAATTGGTACGAAACCTATACTTTTTTCGGTACTTATTACACATGAACTTTTTTCGGTACTTATTACACATGAAGTTTGTATGAAACATATACAATTTTGGTATTAGTTATATGTGAAGTTGGTATGAAACATATACAATTTTGGTATTAGTTACACGTGAAGTTGGTATGAAACATATACTATATTCGAAACTTATTACACGTAAAGTTGGTATGAAACGTATACAATTTCCGTACCAACTATGCATAAAATTGGTATGAAACCCATTTAATTTTGGTACTAATTACGAATAAAATTGGTACGAAACCTATAATTTCGGTACTTGTTACAAATGAAATTGATATGAAATCTTTACAATTTTGGTACTACGTACACATAAAATTGATATGAAACACATAAAATTTTGGTACAGTTATACATGAAATTGGTATGAAACCTATACTTTTTCGGTACTTATTACACATGAAGTTGGTATGAAACATATACAATTTTGGTACTTATTACACTTGAAGTTGGTATGAAACATATACAAATTTTGTACTAGTTACACGTAAAGTTGGTATGAAACATATACTATATTCGAAACTTATTACACATAAAATTAGTATGAAACCTATACAATTTCGGTACTAAGTATACATAAAATTGGTATGAGATCTATATAAATTTGGTAATAGTTACACGTGAAGTTGGTATGAAACTTATATTATATTCGAAACTTATTACACGTAAAGTTGGTATGAAACCTATACAATTTTGGTACTTAGTATACAAAAAATTGGTACTAAAGCTATATAATTTTGGTACTAATTATGAATGAAATTGGTACGAAACCTATACTATTTTCGTTACTTAATACATATTAAATAAGTATGAAATTTTACAATTCTGGTACTAATTACACATAAAATTGGTATGAAACATATACATTTTGATACAAGTTACACGTGAAATTGGTATGAAACTTATACTAGTTTCGGTACTTATTACACGTAAAATTAGTATGAAACATATACAATTTTGGTACTAGTTACATGAAGTTGGTATGAAACTTATAAAATTTTGGTACTAGTTACACATGAAGTTTGTATGAAACATATACTATATTCGGTCCTTATTACACGTGAAGTTGGTGTGAAACCCTATACAATTCCTGTACCATGTATACATAAAATTGGTATGAATTATGGAACCTATATAATATCCGTACTATTAAACCTATACAATTAAAATTTGTATTAAGCTTACATAATTTGGTCCTAGTTACAAATGATACAAATTAACACAAATTATATATTCACCTGTGAACATAGAGATATGTTATATATGAGTTGTATAAATGTCCTTGACATTACGCCTTTCAATTGTGCATTACATGCAATGGGTTTAAAAGTAAATATGCTTGATGAATTGAATTAAGTGGAGAATTAATTAAATAACTAAAATAAACTAACAAGATGATGAATATTTAAGTGGAGAAAATCAATGATAACGGATTCTAAAGATTCGACTTCACCCAACTATCAACTATGTTGTGTTATTCAGTTTATTAGCCAAAGAATCCTATGTTATTATTACCTCTTCCGAGTGTTAAGTAGAAATAATCATTCAACAATCATCTTGATGTGTCCACCTAAGATAAATTATTAAACAATTTAAATAGCACAATGATTCGTTGGAATTATACGCCTGGCGACTATATAATTTTACAATGATGTAAATTCTTACGGTCATATTCAAAACCCCTCTCCCGAGTGATAGATTCTAAATAAATATAATGATTCAACTATCATGTAATTAATTGAAATGCTTTCAAATCAGGAATCACAAATAAAGCACAATTTGACATAATCCATTATAATGCACTAATCATATTCTCTTCATCATGCACGTTTACTCCTAAACCCATTGCATGAAATGACCAATTGAAAAGAGTAATGTCAATGACATTTATACAATTCATATACACATATCTCATGTTTAACTAGTATAGGTTTCAGACCAACTTCACGTGTAATAAGTACCGAAATAGTATATGTTTCATACAAATTTCATGTGTAACTAGTACCAGAACAAACAAATATTATTTGTATTTGAAATTGATGTTATTTGAAATTGATATTTTTGTTTGTTCGATATAGAAGATTAACATTAATATAGAAGATTCTATAGAAATGTTGTTATTGTTGTTTGGATTTGATATTGTTTGTTTATTCGATATATAAAAATAACATCAATATTGATGTGTAATTAGTACCGGATTGTATGCGTTTAATACTAATTTCATGTACAACTAGTACCAAAATTGTATAAGTTTAATACCAATTTCATGAGTAACTAGCACCAAAATTGTATAGATTTAATACCAATTTCATGTGTAACTGTTCCAAGATGATATATGTTTAATACCAATTTTATATGTAACTAGTACCAAAATTGTATAGTTTTAATACCAATTTCATATGTAACTAGTACCGAAATTGTATAGATTGCATACCAACTTCACGTGTGATAAGTACCGAATGTAGTATATGTTTTATATCAGTTTCATGTGTAACTAGTACCAAAATTGTATATCTTTCAGACTAACTTCACGTGTAATAAGTATCAAAACTAATATAGGCTTAATATCAATTTCACGTGTAACTTGTACCAAAATTTTATAGGTTTCGTACTGTTGGAACCGAAGAGGAGGGGTGAATGAGGTTACTTGGCTACTTTAGCCTTTTAAAATGAATTTGCAAAATAGTCGAGTTTTGCGCTGCGGAGACTTAAGTCAATCGAATAATAAATAAAATGAAGTAATAAATAAATGCGTAAATTAAATGAAGCGATAAATGACAAGAGAATTTGTTATAGAAGTTCAGCGATGAATCGTCACGTCTCCTCTTCCCGGTTAGAAAATGTTAACCGAGGTTCCACTAGAACAATCTTGATCTTGGCCTTAAGGGCTCCAAGTTAGCCACAACACACTTTTCCCGAGTAAAACAGCTCTTCACGAGCAACACACTCTTCACGAGTCTTCTTGGCCTTAAGGGCTCCAATGATAGCCACATACAACTCTTCCCGAGTTACCCACACTCTTCACGAGTCTTCTTGGCCTTAAGGGCTCCAAGGATAGCCACACACTTGCACCAACTTTACTTGTTGATGACTTTTACAATTTTCCAACTTGCTTCGGTGTTGGAGGACCTTACAATAAATCAAATAAACACCTTCACGGTTTACCAACACGAAGAATCAAAACTCCCACACAAGAAATTAATTACAAACTCCAATACAACACAAATGTATGAAGTTTGCAATGCTAGAATAATTTGAATTGAACAAAGATTTCTTGTAGTTTATAGTCTTGTTTCTTGTCTTCAAAATGCTCCAAAATATCCATATTTATAGTGTAGGAGGCCCCCAAGGCTCCTACTAGCCGTTGCTACACTTAAGGCTTGAATCACTCCAAGATCGCCTTGGACATCGCCTCGGGCGATCACCATCGCCGCGCTCCAACGGTCGCCAATTTACATAGATCGCCTCAGGCGATGTATGGATCGCCTCAGGCGATCACCACCAAAAAATAATGTCGTAACTTCGGTTGCTCAGAAAAATTCATCGCCTCAAACGATGCACCCATTGCCTCAAACGTTCCAGACATTGCCTCAGGCGATCAAGCCATGCGCGCGGTCCTCGCCGTCGATTCAGTCGATGTGCATGGCGAAGTCCCTCATGGCTGCCATCGCCTGGGGCGATGGTCACCATCGCTTGGGGCGATCTGCCCTTTGCCTTGCACATTTGATTTCCTTCAATTAATCCACTTTTCAACCATTAAACTTGTACACTAAGTAGATACGTTAGTATAACAAACACAAGTTTTGTTGATCATCAAAACTCATAAATAATTCGGAGATAAATTAAGCATTAAACTCAACCATGCGTTTAAGGCTCAACAATCTCCCCCTTTTTTATGATCACAAAACTTGATAAACTTGAATATGTAATATGCATGAAATATGAGTAAACATGACTCCCCTTAACAATTGCATAGCACATACAAGATTTAACCAAGTAATGCATAATACAAACAACTCTCCCCCTCAAACCATGCATACTCAACCATACGTTTAAGGCTCAACAATCTCTTCCTTTTTGATGATCACAAAACTTGATAAACTTGAATATGTAATATGCATGAAATATGAGCAAACATGACTCCCCCTTAACAATTGCATAGCACATACAAGATTTAACCAAGTAATGCATAATACAAACAACTCTCCCCCTCAAACCATGCATACACTCTCCCCCTCAAACTATGCATGTATTAAGCTTCAAGTTTATCACAAAATTCTCCCCCTTTTTTGTGATAATCAAAAAGCAGAAAATTCAAATAATCATATCAAAAATATCTATTGACACATAGCCATATTTTAACAATTTACACATGTTCCTCATCAAGCATAAAATAGTCATAACAAGCATAAGATTAAATCATTGAGAGGAATACCAACGTGCGTTTAAGGCAATCAACAATGAATTATAAATATTGCAAAGTGTGCATATGTTTATGCACTCATGCCCAATAGACATTAAAATTCTCAAAGCATCATTTGATGAATTAAAGATCATTAAGGTCATAATAGCATTATATCCATTACTATGATCCAAGATTGAGCATCTAATCAATTATAGCATGCTTAATCACATTTAATTGCACATTTCGCATTGCATATTCAAATTTGAACTCAAGGCATATCAAGATAATTGCTATAAAGAAATAAGCATAAATCATGCATCAAAACAATTTACATATGCTAAGGGGAAATGCATTTTACTATCAATGAATATTGAGCTTCATTATCTATTGGTCACAATTAATTTGTGCCAATGAAATTTTGAATTGCTCTTTTTTTTTTAAAATGCATAAAATAAATTTACCTTTGATGACAAGAGTACGTTCTTGTCATTGGTCTTATACCTCGCGCTTCCTCTATTGTGGTGAATAATATCATTTCCTCCCTTGAGGTGCTAGTGCCTTCATCCTCTATTTCTTTGTTGTTCCTACAAAACAAGTTAACAATTGGAGGATCTTTGGTACCCATTTGATTTTTGGGTCCTTGTGGGTTAGCTTTCATCAATGCCTTTGGAATCCATTTCCACCTTTTGTTAGGTTGGTATTGGATTTTAACAAATCTACATTTATTATTTATATGACCATCTTTACAATAATAAGTGCAAGTATGAGAATTATGCTTGGCTTTAGCCAACAAGCTTGAAAATATTTTAGATTTGCTTGAAAAGCCTACAAGCCAAGCAATTCATTCATCTTTAAACTACTATCACTAAACTTGCAAAAAGATTTTCATTTTTCAATTAATTGTGTTAGGATCGGTCCGGAGTGTTTAGAGGGGGGGGGGGGGGGGGGGTGAATGAACACTCCTATAAAAATTAATCCCTTGTGATTTCGTTCGGATTAGTGAAAGAAATCTGTTTCTTAATCAACTCCTTTGCAGAACAGACCACTGAATATTTTTAGTGCGGAACGGTCTGTTCTTGAATTAGTAAGAACAGCTCGATGGCTTGAAAAATAGAACGAGTGCAGAATTGATAAAAATACAGAATATGTTTCTGGAAGTTCGAAGGTGGTGTAATCCTTCTACGTCTCCCCTTCTTCCAATTAAGGAAGGATTCCACTAGAAGACTTTGATTTATACAATCCTGTTGTACAAACCCGATTCAGCTGGATTTACCTCACTACCAGACTGAAACTCCTAGTCACTCGATCTGTTCAGACACACTCTGTCTGACAGTTACAATAGTTTCTCACTTCTATATTTCAATACAGAATACACAAGATAGACTTTAGTCTATGCACACAGTGATCCTAAATGATCAAATATTACAATGTACTCGTGCTTAAGAAGAATTTCAGCTCGAGAGCTTCTGAGCTTGTAAGCTTGTGCTGTTTTGCTTTCTTGTGCGTTTTTCGATTGATCAGACTCTCTTCTTGAGATCTTCTGATGCATCCTTTTATAGTTGCATGTACCAACGATATTATTCCCTTAATGTGCAACTCTTGACTCTGCTCAAACTCTGAGTAAGCTACAGTCTTCTTCTTTAGGGTACTTGCCGTTCTGGTTCATGTTTTCGGCGACTGTCAGGTAATCTCTTCTTTGTCTTCTTACCTTTTATGGTAATCTTCAGTCTATGGTCTTTTTTAGCATTAATTGCGACATTAAATGCTTCAATAAATAGCCGTTAATGATTCGAGCTGAAGAGCTCCGGTCTGATATGCCTCATCAGCTTGATCTGTTTTGAGCGATCGATCTGGTTAGTCTGATTTCTCTCGATCCGGTCTGATATGTTTTGTCATCTTTAAAATCTCATCGATAAGGTCCGGAACTAACAAATTGTTTTCTTCATCTCTCTTGGCTACCTCATGTTTGAGTAATTTGTTACTCATCTTGGTTTTACCAAGAACATCAATAAACTCATGATAAGAATCTAATAATTCATCAAAAGATGGTACCTCGTCATCGCTTTCCTCTTCCTTGTCATTTGCATCATCTTTGGCCATGAGGCAAATGTTTGTTATGTCTTCTTCATCGGAGTCACTATCACTCCATGTGGCTATTAGAGCATTCTTCTTCCCTTTATCCTCATTCTTCTTCCTAGGACATTCATTAGCATAATGACCTTTATATTGACAATTATAACATGTACCTCTTGTTTGGAATCATGTTTGATAGCACCGGAGGTTTTTGGCTTGTTGTGTTTGTTGAAGAATTTCTTGAACTTTCTTGTGAACAAGATCATCTCTTCATCATCATCATCATCGGATTTGTCTTTCCTCCCGACCAAGGCTATCCCCTTTCTTATGGATCTCTCATCCTCCTTTATTCCCTTCCTTGTTGACACTTCAAGCTCATGGGTCACCAAGGTACCATGAAGTTCATCAAGATCATATGATGCACTTTCTCCTTTGTTGGATTCGATGATGGTCGTCCTCTTTGCATCCCATTCCTTTGGCAAGGCTCTTAGTGCTCTTCTCCATATTTGCTTTGGAGGATACTTCTCACCAAGTTGGGCAAGCTCATTTATGATTTGGGTGAGCCTTCTAAACATCGAGTCAACGTCTTCTCCGAATTCCATCTCAAATGTTTCATACTTGAGTTGTAGTATATCTATCTTTGTCTCCTTCACTTGATTTGTGCCCTCATGACAAATTTACAATTTGTCTCATATTTCCTTTGTGGTTGAGCACATCGAGATCCGGTTGTACTCCTTCATATGTAAAGCACAATGTAAAATATTAATAGCTTTAGCATTCTGAGAAATTAAAACAACTTCCTTCAAAGGTGTTAGGATCGGTCCGGAGTGTTTAGAGGGGGGGGGGGGGTGAATGAACACTCATTCTAAAAATTAATCCTTCGTGATTTCTTTCGGATTAGTGAAAGAAATCTGTTTCTTAATCAATTCTTGTACAAAACAGACCACTGAAAATATAAGTGCGGAACGGTCTGTTCTTGTATGTAAGAACGGCTCGATGGCTAGTGAGAAAGAACGAGTGCAGAAATAAGATACACGGGATATGTTTCTGGAAGTTCGAAGGTGGTGTAATCCTTCTACGTCTCCCCTTCTTCCAATTAAGGAAGGTTTATACTAGAAGACTTTGATTTATACAATCCTGTTGTACAAACCCGATTCAGACTGGATTTACCTCACTACCAATCTGAAACGCCTAGTCACTCAATCTGCTCAGACACACTCTGTCTGACAGTTACAATATGTTTCTCACTTCTATTTTCAACACAGAAAACACAAGATGCGCACAGTGATCCTAAATGATCAAATGTTACAAAGTAGACGTGTTTGAGAATGATTTCAGCTCGAGAGCTTCTGAACCTGTAAGCTTGTGCTGTTTTTGCTTTCTTGTGCGTTTTTCAATTGATCAGCGAGAGTCAGTTGCTGGAGTCAGTAAGTTCCTTTTGTTGCATCCTTTTATAGTTGAAGGTGCCAACGACATTATTTCCTTTAATGTGCAACTTTGACTCTTCTTAAACTCTGAGTAGGCTTCAGTCTTCTTCTTCAGGATACTTGCCGTTCTGGTTCATACTTTCGGCGACTGTCAGGTAAGCTACTATTTGTCTTCTTACCTATTATGGCAATCTTCAGTCTTTGGTCCTTTGTAGCATTAATTACAACATTAAATGCTACAATAAATAGCCGTTAATGATTCGGACTGAGGAGCCATTTTGTATATATCCTAAGCTGCTCTGATCTGATAAAGATAGAGATCGATCTGAAGCTTCGGTTTAGTCAGTATGATATTCATCGATCCGGTCTGATAAGTAATGTGTCTTATCAGTTTGTACTTTTGTTGAGCAATCGATCTGGTCAGCCTGATTACCCTCGATCCGGTCTGATATGCTTTGTCATCTTATCAGCTTGATATGTTTTGGGCGATCGTTCTGGTCAGTCTGATTTCTCTCGATCCGGTCTGATATGTTTTGTCATCTTTAAAATCTCATTGATAAGATCCGGGACTAACAAATTCCCCCTTTTTGATGATGACAAAACCTGGCTTCTAAGTCTTTTTAACCAGTCTGATAAGAACTCTGAAGCGAAAACTTTCAGATCGATCACTCTTTCTTGTTCAAAATAAATGAACAACATTAAGTTGGATCGATTAAGCTTTTATTTATTAAGCCTTATGTTGTAGTTCAAAATAAATGAACACGGACTTAATCGAAAGAAGATTTTTATTGATCACCAAAAATCTAAAATACAGACAGTCTGAAAATATTATTTTCTAGAAGACGGCCTGAAGTCTTTCTTCTTTTCCCCCTTTTTGTCAGCAGCAATCTCTTGAAGAAAGTCGACAACTTGTGCTAGCTGCGCGCAGATAGCGTCAAGACGAGCGCGGAGGGATTGGCAACAGATGCTCTGACTTCAGTGGCTAGTTCGATCTGCTCTTTTCCCAGACTGTTTTTATAAGAGGCTTGTTGAGAAAACAGATCGTTTATGCCTCGCTGAAGACTTCCGATACTGGCAGTCATCTTCTCTTTGAATGAATCAAAGTCCAAAGCTGTAAGCCTCTGACCTTGATGAACTTCGAGAATGCGTTGAGATAGTGACAGGCAGTTGTCGGAGAGATGCTGAAGAGTCCTTGCCAAAAATGGAGGTGCATCAGATGGTTGGCTGGGAGAGCGATCTGATGAGGACAAAGCCTGTTCATCGTCTGCAGCAACCGGGACAAGTGAAGATACAGCAACTTGGTGACTTTCCGATTGGATCAAGGTGACCAGATCCGACGAAAATGTTTGAATAAAGGCCATATCTTCATCTGATTGGACTGGAGGAGTGCTGGGTCTGGAAGGCTCCTCAATCTGGAGAGCTGCAACAACGGTGGACACCACCAGATCCGGATCGACGAATTCTGAAGCGCCAACCGTTGCAAGTTCTACTGTTGGACTGATTTGTACACGGGAGGCTGAGGACCCCAAAGGAATGGAGGTTGTTGGAGAGTCCAACAATACATTCAGTGGTTCATCATCGGGCACAGACGGAGCATTAGGCAATGGCTGGCTCTGCAGTCTGATCTGGTATTGGCTCTGCAGTCTGATCTGCTGCCTCAAAATGAATAACCTCAACGAAAGGTTCTGCCATAGTCTTGCTTGCAGAGGGATGATCCGGGCTGGTTGTGGGAGTGGATACACTGAGCTTCTGTCGTTGAAAACGGACAGCTAAGCGAAGAGCATGAACATCCATCTCGAGTTGAGCAATAACAGCCCCATCATCTCTGGCAGTAGGAGCAAGCGGATCGAAGTTCTGTTTCTTAGCAGCTAGGATCAGAGTGGTCATACTGAATCTTTGATTAGCCGTAAATAGCTCTTTGCGCTGCACGGCAAGCCGAACATCATCAGTCTCTGTTCCTTTCAAAACTTCCTCTTCCATCTTCTTCAGTCTGCTCAACTTACCGAAGAATAACTCAATGTGGTTGATAGTCCGGTACTGGACATATTCATCAAAGACCACAATGAGTGCTTTTACCTTCTCATCAACATCCTCCATAGCGATGTGGATGGCTGTCTGCGCTGCAGATTTGGGTTTAGAGGAGAGGGGTTCGGAGAGAATGGCTTTTCCCTTGCCGGTGGAGGAAGGGGACTTGATCCCTGATTGGGTATAATCGCCCAACTCAGTGATAACAATCCCTTTCACCACGGGAATAGTAGAGGAGACTCGGATAGTTACTTTAGGTGCAAGGGTTGAAGCTTGTGAAGGTTGGATGGAAGGTTTGGGGTGCAGGGGAGGCTTTAGTTGGAGGCAATATGGGTAAGGCTTTGAGGGGTAGTGGTTTGCTGGGCTTGGTAATCTGGGTTCTTGGCTTTTTGGGAAGTGGCTTGGTTGGTGGCGAGGGAGCAGACTGAGTTTCTTCCGAATCAGTCTGGATGGTCAGTTTGCGCTTGACGCGAGGTTTGCGCGCAACAGCTTGTTCTTCGCCCTTCTCAATCTTGACTGCAGCCATAGTAGCAGGAGTAGGCGGAGCACTCTTGGACTTCAGCAATGCAAGTCCTTTGGAGTTTAGAATCTTAAAGGGGCTGAGAGCGGACTGCTTTCCCAGCTCGATGTCCAAAGACTCCAGTAGCTTGCTGAGAGGAATAGCAAAGCATACAGCTTGTTTCGATGCAATCACTGTTTCCATCAGAACTCCAAACAGAATCACGGACCAGTTCATCGTCTGTCCGGATACTATAGCCGCCATAGCCCTGAACTTCTCTGCGGTCACAGCATCAAAACTTCATGCTTTGCCCAACAGAGGCTTACCCACTATCTCACACAGCACCTGGAAATGAAAGAGCATTTCCTTCTTCTTAAACGATGGCTGCAGGCGGTGGCCAAGAATAGATATCTTCCCTTGAAGATCTGAGAGTGACGCCTGAGGAACCTGTCCAAATCCCGTCAGTCCGGAATTGGGGAGGCCAAAGGTTTTGGCCAGCGTCATCGGCGAGATCTCAAAAGATTTGCCCTTGACAGTAGTAGATATGGATGTCTTCTGGGAGACGGCATTGGCGAATAGTTCGCGGATTTCTGATTCATAAACAACGGTGCCGCATTCCAGAAAGTTTCTCAGACCAGAAGATTCCAAAGCTTTGAAGATGGACACCATCTCTGCATCTTCTGCCCTGTAAATATCATTAAACTCAACGGAGAGGGAGTTATGAGTGATGGTAGCCATTGGAATGAAATCAAACGAATGCGAAGATTTAGGAGAGTGAGAGAGTAAGAAAACAGATAGCGGTAATTTGTAAAAAGTGAAATAAAATGAAATGTTCAGCCCGCTAAATAGGAGAGAGAAGACACGTGTCTTTATCTCGAGATGAAAAGAAATTCAAAAATAAACGGTCAGGATAACAGATAGTTAAGGCGGTTAAAATGCGATCAGTCCGGGCTGTTTTTGTACAAAAGATGGATTGACCAAACAGATCATGGGATAACATCAGATTGACATAGATCGGTCTGAAAGTTCGGACCGGTCTGTGTTGTATTATCAATCTGTGGTAACAAAAATCTTTAAGTGCGAAAGTAAGAAAACATCTAAACTATTAAGATAAGTCAATTAATCCAAGAATTTGACGAAAATAATTAAACTTAGCCTCTGGGAGCGGTTTGGTGAAGATGTCTGCTGCTTGTTGCTCTGTTGAGATGTGTTCGATCCGAATTTCCTTTTTGCCAACATGATCTCGAATAAAATGATGACGTATATCAATGTGCTTTGTTCGAGAGTGCAAAACTGGATTGTACGTTATAGCGATTGCACTTGTGTTGTCGCAATTATCGGAGAGTCAACAGCTTGGATGCCATAGTCTTTGAGCTGTGTTGAATCCAGAGCATTTGAGCGCAACAGCTTCCAGCGGCTAGATACTCTGCTTCAGCTGTGGATGTGGCAATCGATGTCTGCTTTTTACTGAACCAAGAGATCAATCTTTCACCTAGAAATTGACATGTTCCACTGGTGCTTTTACGATCAATCTTACACCCAGCGTAGTCTGCATCTGAATATCCGATCAAGCTGAAGTTCGAATCTTTGGAGTACCAAAGACCAACGTTCTGAGATCCTTTTAAGTATTTCAGAATACGCTTGGCAGCAATAAAATGTGATTGCTTTGGTTCTGACTGAAATCTGGCGCACATACAGACTGAGAACATAATATCAGGCCGGCTCGCTGTAAGATACAATAGCGATCCGATTAGTCCTCTATACATGGTTACTTCAACTGCTGTTCCCCCTTCATCTTTGTCTAACTTGATTGTTGGACTCATTGGAGTTGATGCAGTCGAGCATGTTTCCATTCCAAATCTCTTGAGGAGCTCTTTGGTATACTTGGTCTGATTGATGAAAATACCATTGCTAAGCTGTTTGACTTGGAGACCCAGAAAGAATGAAAGTTCTCCCATCATGCTCATCTCAAACTGTCCCTGCATTAGCTTAGAAAACTTTTCGCACAATTTGGGGTTAGTTGACCCAAAGATTATGTCATCAACATAAATCTGAACTAATAGGGTATGTTCCCCCTTAATAAATTTAAATAGAGTTTTATCTACTGAGCCGATCTGAAAATCATGGTTCAGCAGAAATTGAGATAGAGTGTCATACCAGGCTCTTGGAGCTTGTTTCAGACCATACACTGCTTTATTCAGTAGATACACATGATTGGGATGCAAATGGTCTTGAAATCCAGGTGGTTGCTCAATGTAGACTTCTTCCTGAAGCTTTCCATTAAGAAAAGCGCTCTTAACGTCCATCTGATACACTTTGAAGTCTTTAAAGGCAGCATATGCAAGAAAGATCCGGATGGCTTCAAGTCTGGCGACTGGTGCAAATGATTCATCGAAGTCGATTCCTTCTTCTTGTCTGAATCCTTGTGCCACCAGTCTGGCTTTGTTTCTAACCACAGTTCCATCTGCGTCCAGCTTATTTCTGAAAACCCATCTGGTTCCAATGACAGGCAGATCGCTTGGTCTGGGGGTTAGACTCCAAACTTGATTTTGTTCGAATTGATTCAGCTCTTCTTGCATGGCCTTAATCCAGTTGAAATCAGTTAGAGCTTCATCGATTTTCTTAGGTTCCAGAGTAGAGATGAAAGCAGCATGTGTGAATTCATCCATCATCTGTCTTCTGGTTCTGATCGGTGCAGAGGGACTACCAATCACTAGATTGGGTGGATGCTTCTTAGTCCATCGATAGCTTGACTCTGGATTGTCTGGTCCGGTCGGATGAGTAGCAGCATGATCAGCATCTGCTTTAACATTTGAGTGAAGATTGTCCGGATCAGCTCGATCTGAAGAGGCTTCAATGGCTTGAACCGGTCTGTCTGGTACTTCTGGTTCTGGTGGATTGTCTCTTGACCTGTTAGCTACAATCTCATCATCACTGTTAGCTTCGAGATGGATATTTTCCATCTGATTTTGAATTGATTCTTTGTTGCCCTCAACTCATAAGGATTCATCAAAAACTACATGAACAGATTCTTCTACAGTTAAGGTTCGATTATTAAAAATTCGATAAACTTTGCTAGATGATGAATATCCTAAAAATATTCCATTATCTGACTTAGCTTCAAATGCTGTAAGATGATTCTTACCATTGTTGTGAACGAAGCATTTACAGCCAAAAACATGAAGGTGAGAAATAGACGGTCTGTTACCAGTCCATATTTCATATGGGGTAAGGTCCAGCTTCTTGTTGATCATGGACCGATTTTGAGTGTAGCAAGCAGTGTTTACAGCTTCTGCCCAGAACTTTTGCGAAATGCCAGAATCAGCAAGCATTGTTCTTGCTGCTTCCTTGAGCGTTCTGTTTCTTCGTTCTGCAACTCCATTCTGTTGAGGAGTTCGAGCGGCTGAGAACTCATGCTTGATTCCATGATCTTCTAGAAAGGATTCAAGATTCTGATTTGAAAACTCAGTGCCTTTGTCACTACGAATCCTATCTATGCTGGATGATTTCTCGTTCTGAATGCGTTTCAGCAGCTTGATCAACTTCGGACCGGTCTGATCTTTACTGCTCAAAAATATAGTCCATGTAAAGCGTGAGTAATCATCAATAACAACAAGAGTATATCGCATTCCCCCTAAACTTGTTATTGGTATAGGACCAAACAAGTCCATATGCAATAATTCTAAACAGCGGGAGGAGGATTTGGCATTCTTGTTTTTGAAGGATGATCTGATCTGTTTGCCCATTTGGCAAGCTTCGCAGATCTTATCCTTAGCAAAATTGATATTGGGCAGACCGATAACTAAATCATGTTTACACAGGCTGGAAATGGTCTTAAAGTTTATATGATTCAAGCGTTTATGCCATAGCCAGTGTTTATTATCATTGTTAGCGATGAGACAAGTAGGATTATCAGGTTGAGCATGATTCAAGTTAATCTTATATGTATTTCCATTCCTGATTCCTATTAGCATGGTTACACCGTCCGATGATTTAACAGTGCAAGTGTGTTTGTGAAATTCTACAGCATAACCATTATCACAGAGTTGACTTATACTAATCAAATTATAGCACAGATTTTCAGCTAACAGCACATTATTGATAATAATGTTACCATGGACAATCTTACCCTTGCCCACGGTCTTACCCTTTGAGTTATCTCCGAAGATGATCTTGGGTCCAGTGCATTCTGTGACTTCAGACAGCAGCTCGATGTTTCCAGTCATGTGACGGGAACACCCACTGTCCAAATACCAGTCTGATGCGAGTTTCTTCGGTACCTGTCATCAAATATAATTATTGTTGGTACCCAATCCTATTTGGGTCCAGAACGGATTAGCCCTTTGGGAACCCACACCTGTATCAGCTTCAATGGCTTGTGTGTGTAAGGTGTGCTGTGTGCTGGTCTGTTTCGATGTTGTGTGTGATAATGTGTGCGTTGTGGAAACCTTTGATTCTCATAAGGTAGTCTATATCTTCGTTGAATCGGTTTCGAATTGTAGTAATTGTATTGTCTTCCTTGCCTCAGATCTTGCACCTTTGGATTTGGTCTGATAGACGCAAATCTTGCTGATGCCTTTTCTTTGGCTTGGTCAACATAACCAATTCCTTTTCTCAGATTTTGATTCACGTAAGAGACTCCTGTTTGAATCTTAGGTGCTTCAGTCTCATATACTGTGCTGGATTTAACAAATGTCATTTGTTTGACTTGGTTCTTTACCAGCAACAGCTCAGATTCATCTTTGGTGCATTCTTTGGTGTCAAAGCCTATGCCGGTGAAATCACCGACGTTTCTTTGAACCTCTTGTAATTCTTCCAAGGATGTTCTGGATTTTGTCCATGTTTTGAATATACGAGAGAGCTTAGCATTTTGTGTGCTAATTCTCTTGTTTTCTTCATGGAGCTGATCATAAGAGATTTTCAGCTTATTCAGCTCGATCTGGAGATTGTTGCACTCACCCTGCTCAGAGCAGCTTGGTTTATTGTGCTCATCCATTTGATCACTGACTTTAGCTTTATTCTTCTCAAATGATTCAGCTAAGATCCTATAATCATTAGCCATGTCTTGCAGTGCGGACATGAGCTCTTCTAGTGTAAATTCATTTGAGTCAAGATCATATACCTCGTCTGGCTGACTCATCTCTTCGTCTGCCATAAGACATTGAATATCTTCTTCGCTTTTGCTGGAAGAATATTCAGAGCTTTCCGAGTCTGAGTCTGTCTGAGCCCATTTGCTGTTTCCTTCTTCAGCTACTAGGACTTTTTGGGATTTTCCATGATTCTTGCGGTCTTTGTAGTGCTTCTTCTTCCTATCATCATGATGCTTCTCTTTCCGTTCTTCTTTCTTCGGTCTGGTGCAATCTGCAATAAAATGTCCGGTCTTACCACAATTGTAGCAAGCCTGATCGTTAACAGTATCATCTTTTCTTGATTTATAATGATGAGAGGGTTTGAAGTTCCTCTTATTCTTAGACATGAATTTACCAAATTTCTTGATAAATAATGACATAGCATCATTACTTATCTGTTCAGCGGATCGGTCTGATGTTGAAGCGATCTGGTCTGGAATGGCTGCCAGGGCCTTGTTTGGTTGAGAGATGAATGGCTCTGCTTCACCTCTGCTTATCAGTTCAAACTCATAGGCCTTAAGATCTGCAAACAGATCATGAAGTTCAACCTTGTTAAGATCTTTTGATTCCCTCATGGCAATGGTCTTAACATCCCATTCCTTTGGCAGAGCTCTCATAACTTTCAGAGCGATCTCTCTGTTAGAATATTCCTTCCCCAGACCATTCAGTTCATTTATGATGCCAGTGACTCTTTCATCAAACTCATTTAGAGTTTCTCCACTCTTCATCTTTATGCTCTCAATCTTTGAAGAGCAACATTCAGCTTGTTTTCTTTGGTCTGGTCGTTGCCTTCACATAGCTGTGCTATCTTCTCCCAAATTTCTTTGGCAGTAGAGCACATTTTGATTTTGCTGAACATGTTCTTGTCCAATGTCTTGAACAAGATGTCTTTAGCAACGTTGTCGAGATTTGCTTTCTTTCTTTCTTCATTCGTCCAGAGGGATCTGTCCTTTTCTACCATTTGTGGTTCACCATCAGTAATGGCGACTGCTGTATTGACTTTCAGAATCTTCATTGGTCCATCAGTGATGACGAACCACATATCGTCATCCTGAGCTGCCAGATGAGCTTGCATTCTGATTCTCCAGTCATCATAGTCTTCTTTTGATAGGGATTTTGTTGAATGATGCCATCAGCTCAAGTGATTTTGCTGATTAAGATGACCTGGCTCTGATACCACTTGTTAGGATCGGTCCGGAGTGTTTAGAGGGGGGGGGGGGGGGGGGTGAATGAACACTCCTTCTAAAAATTAATCCTTCGTGATTTCTTTCGGATTAGTGAAAGAAATCTGTTTCTTAATCAATTATTGTACAAAACAGACCACTGAAAGTATAAGTGCGGAACGGTTTGTTGTTGTATGTAAGAACGGCTCGATGGCTAGTGAGAAAGAACGAGTGCAGAAATAAGATACACAGGATATGTTTCTGGAAGTTCGAAGGTGGTGTAATCCTTCTACGTCTCCCCTTCTTCCAATTAAGGAAGGTTTATACTAGAAGACTTTGATTTATACAATCCTGTTGTACAAACCCGATTCAGACTGGATTTACCTCACTACCAATCTGAAACTCCTAGTCACTCAATCTGCTCAGACACACTCTGTCTGACAGTTACAATATGTTTCTCACTTCTATTTTCAACACAGAAAACACAAGATGCGCACAGTGATCCTAAATGATCAAATGTTACAAAGTAGACGTGCTTGAGAATGATTTCAGCTCGAGAGCTTCTGAACTTGTAAGCTTGGGCTGTTTTTGCTTTCTTGTGCGTTTTTCAATTGATCAGCGAGAGTCAGTTGCTGGAGTCAGTAAGTTCCTTTTGTTGCATCCTTTTATAGTTGAAGGTGCCAACGACATTATTTCCTTTAATGTGCAACTTTGACTCTTCTTAAACTCTGAGTAGGCTTCAGTCTTCTTCTTCAGGATACGACTGTCAGGTAAGCTACTCTTTGTCTTCTTACCTATTATGGCAATCTTCAGTCTTTGGTCCTTTGTAGCATTAATTACAACATTAAATGCTACAATAAATAGCCGTTAATGATTCGGACTGAGGAGCCATTTTGTATATATCATAAGCTGCTCTGATCTGATAAAGATAGAGATCGATCTGAAGCTTCGGTTTAGTCAGTCTGATATTCATCGATCCGGTCTGATAAGTAATGTGTCTTATCAGTTTGTACTTTTGTTGAGCGATCGATCTGGTCAGCCTGATTACCCTCGATCCGGTCTGATATGCTTTGTCATCTTATCAGCTTGATCTGTTTTGGGCGATCGTTCTGGTCAGTCTGATTTCTCTCGATCCGGTCTGATATGTTTTGTCATCTTTAAAATCTCATTGATAAGATCCGGGACTAACAAAAGGAATATGTGGACCTTTCATAATAATCTTCCATAGGTCATAATCTACGGATTGGATGTAAAGAGAAATTCTACTCTTATAATATCCGTAGTTATCTCCCGTGAAGAGCGGAGGTCGATTTGTCGATTGACCTTGAGCAAACTCATTTTCTAGATTAGTCATATAATTTTTTTGATTTAAAACAAAAATCAAATGGCTCTGATACCACTTGTTGGAACCGAAGAGGGGGGGGGGGGGGGGGGTGAATGAGGTTCCTTGGCTACTTTAGCGTTTTAAAATGAATTTGCAAAATAGTCAAGTTTTGCGCTGCGGATGACTTAAGTCAATCGAACAATAAATAAAATGAAGTAATAAATAAATGCGTAAATTAAATAAAGCGACAAATGACAAGAGAATTTGTTATAGAAGTTCGGCGATGTATCGCATACGTCTCCTCTTCCCGGTTAGAAAACGTTTAACCGAGGTTCCACTAGAACAATCTTGATCTTGGCCTTAAGGGCTCTAAGTTAGCCACAACACACTCTTCCCGAGTAAAACAGCTCTTCACGAGCAACACACTCTTCACGAGTCTTCTTGGCCTTAAGGGCTCCAAGGATACCCACACACAACTCTTCCCGAGTTACCCACACTCTTCACGAGTCTTCTTGGCCTTAAGGGCTCCAAGGATAGCCACACATTTTCACCAACTTTACTTGTTGATGACTTTTACAATTTTCTAACTTGCTTCGGTGTTGGAGGACCTTACAATAAATCAAATAAACACCTTCATGGTGTACCAACACGAAGAATCAAAACTCTCACACAAGAAATGAATTACAAACTCCAATACAACACAAATGTATAAAGTTTGCAATGCTAGAATAATTTGAATTGAACAAAGCTTTCTTGTAGTTTATAGTCTTGTTTCTTCTCTTCAAACTGCTCCAAAACATCCATATTTATAGTGTAGGAGGCCCCAAGGCTCCTACTAGCCGTTGCTACACTTAAGGCTTGAATCACTCCAAGATCGCCTCGGACATCGCCTCGGGTGATCACCATCGCCGCGCTCCAACGATCGCCAATTTACATAGATCGCCTCAGGCGATGTATGGATCGCCTCAGGCGATCACTACCAAAAATTAATGCCGTAGTCTCGGTTTCTCAGAAAAATTCATCGCCTCAAATGATGCACCCATCACCTCAGGCGTTCCAGACATCACCTCAGGCGATCAAACCATCGCCTCAGGCGTTCGTGCCATGTGCGCGGTCCTCGGCGTCGCTTCAGTCGATGTGCGTGGCGAAGTCCCTCGTGGCAGCCATCGCCTGGGGCGATGACCATCACCTGGGGCGATCTGCCCTTTGCCTTGCACATTTGATTTCCTTCAATTAATCCACTTTTCAACCATTAAACATGTACACTAAGTAGACACGTTAGTGTAACAAACACAAGTTTTGTTGATCATCAAAACTCATATATAATTCGGAGATAAATTAAGCATTAAACTCAACCATGCGTTTGAGGCTCAACACATATCAACTTCATGTGTAACTAGTACCAAAATTGTATATCTTTCATACTAACTTCACGTGTAATAAGTACCGAATAATATAGGTTCCATACCAATTTCACGTGTAACTTGTACCAAAATTGTATAGGTTTCGTACCAATTTCTTGTGTAATTAGTAACAGAATTGTAAAAATTTCATACTAATTTAATGTATTAAGTACCAGAAATAGTATAGGTTTCGTACCAATTTTATGTATACTAAGTACCGAAATTGTATATGTTTCATACCAACTTTTCGTGTAATAAGTTTCGAATATAGTATAGGTTTCATACCAACTTCACTTGTAACTAGTACCAAATTTATATAAATTTTATACCAATTTTATGTATACTTAGTACCGAGATTGTATAGGTTTCATACCAACTTTATGTGCAATAAGTTTCGAATATAGTATAGGTTTCATACCAGCTTCACGTTTAACTAGTACCAAATTTGCATATGTTTCATACCAACATCAAGTGTGATAAGTACCAAAATTGTATATGTTCCATACCAACTTCATGTGTAATAAGTACCTAAAAAGTATAGGTTTCATACTAATTAATGTATAACTGTACCTAAATTGTATATGTTTCATATCAATTTCATGTGTAAGTAGTACCAAAATTGTAAAGATTTCATACCAATTTCATTTGTAATAAGTATCGAAAATAGAATAGGTTTCGTACCAATTTTTCGTAACTAGTACCAAAATTATATGTGTTTCATATCAATTTTATGCATAGTTGGTACCAAAATTATATAGGTTTCATACCAACTTTACGTGTAATAAATTTCGAATATGATATAGTTTTCATACCAACTTCACATGTAACTAGTACCAAAATTGTATATGTTTCATACCAACTTCAATTGTAATAAGTACCAAAATTGTATATGTTTCATACCAACTTAATGTGTAATAAGTACCGAAAAAATTGTAGGTTTCGTACAAATTTCATGTTTAACTTGTACCAAAATTGTATAGGTTTCATACAAATTTCATGTGTAACTAGTACCAAAATTGTAAAGATTTCATACAAATTTCATATGTAACAAGTATCGAAAATAGTCTAAGTTTCGTACCAATTTTATTCATAATTAGTACCAAAACTGTATATGTTTCATACCAATTTTATGTATATTTAGTACCGAAATTGTATATGTTTCATATCAACTTCACGTGTAATAAGTACCAAATATAGTATAGGTTTTATACCAATTTCATGTGTAACTAGTACCAAAATTGTGGTGGTTTCATACCAATGTTTCATTCCAACTTCACATGTAATAAGTACCGAAAATAGTATAAATTTCATACCAATTTCATGTATAACTTGTACCAAAATTGTATAGATTTCATACCAAGTTTATGTGTAACGTGTACCAAAATTGTATAGATTTCGTACCGACTGTAATGATTTCTCAAAATTAAAAGTTTAACTTTTAGTAGAGGGGTATTATAGTCATTTTAATAAGGTAGGGAGTTAAAACAAAATTTTAAGTTGCAGTAGGGAGTTTGAATTAATTTTTTCTAACATAGAGAGTGATTCCATAATTAAGTTTGACAATGAGGACTTTTTTGAGTTTTCCCTTGATTAAACATTTTTTAAATTGAATTCAAATATTATTTTAGTCATTAAATAAAATTAAATAGAACTTATAAACTATTTATTTTAATAATAATTTATAATATGAAAGAAGTAAGAAAAATAATAAAATAAGAATAATAATAACTTAATATGAAATATATTAACAATAAAAAATATAAATAAAATGAAATAAAGTTATTGTAAAGCAAAAAAAAAGAATAATAATAGATAAATTAATACTAAATAATAGATAAACAAAAACTAAATAATGATAAATAAATATGAGAACTAAGAATAAAACAAACAAATAAGAATAATAACAAATAAATATACTAAATAATGATATTGGCAATATAAAATTAAATTATGACCATTGTTTTGCCGGATCGGACCGGTCGGTTCAACCGGTTTAACCGCTAATCAGTGCTTGATCCGGTCCAATTGACCCTATAATACCACCATGCTAAAAAATCGGTGAAAACGGATTGAATCGGTTAAAAATCGGTTCAACCAGTGAACCGGTCCACTGGTTAAACAAGTTGTTTCTTCATTTTTCTTTCTTTTTTAAAAATTTAATATTTTTTTTTTGTTAAAATTATAAACCAAATTTTAGAACAAAAATATGTTATATATAATTTATTGTTATTGAAATAATTACGAAGTTATATTTTATGTATGTATCAAAAAATCCATATGATTTTATAAATGTGTCTTGTATATTATATATAAATAAATTTAGTTTATCGTAAATTATAAAATATATGAATCATTTCATAATTTTTTAATTTTTTTTTATTATTTTGGAACATTGTTCTTTTTTTGTATTGGTTGTGATTTTTGAGATGTTTTATTGTTTTCTTTTATGTTTGACATATGGTTTGATCTGATTTTGAAGTTTGACATGTAATGTTATTGTAATGATATTTTTTTATTGTGAACAACTTGAAACTATAGCAAATAGATTATATATGTATTTTACAAAAAAAATAAAATAGATATTATATAATGCTGACGTAATCATTGGTTGAACCAGCGGTTCAATCGGTCTAATCAGTCGAACCTGTAACCAGTAAGAAAACCAATTTCATGTCCGATCTGATTTTGAAAACACTGATTACGACACATCAAAATTAGTAAATGCTTGCATTTATGAATATATGGTCTTGTGCTGCAGGGCATGATTTTTATGGGATTTTGATTGGCGGTGGAGTGGGGAGAGAAATGGGCATTTTAGGTCAAATTAAAAAATGAGGGGATGAAAGTGATTGACAAGCAATCACTCATTCATCATGCACAGCTAACGCTCCCTCAGGTTTGGAATACGGCTCGGATTTTTTAAATTTTGTATATATATTATTATAAATACTTAATAATTACAGTTTTTCATTTTATATAATCTATATTTATGTAAAATAAATATATAACTAAAATCTTGGATTTTGTGTTTTTTTTATCTTCCTCTATAAATTAATAATGTTGGGACATTAAATTTTATTAATTTAGAGAAAATTAATCGATAAAGTAATAATTCATCATTTAAAGAGTGAAGCAGGATCAAGGAAATAAATGAACCAACTTCTGAAAAATGAATTCATAAGCTTTAGAATATGATTAATGATCTCGATTACTACAATGAAATAGATGCCAATCACCTGTTGGGTTACAGATGAAAATGATGCATTTTCAGATTTAAAAGAAATGTGGCTAGAGTGTAATTGAAAATCATGTTGATGATGAAGTTGTGGATAATTCAATATCTTTGGTACCAATCTCACGAAAAAAAAACCATCATTGTAATTCGAGAACAAGACACATAAGTTTTTTAATGTGGTGATAAAAAGTTATAGATTGAATCCACCAAAATTTAATCTTATTATACTAATTTTTTTCCTATATACTAAATTGTCATAATTATGATTGCAATTTAGAGAGCTATTAATTTGTGATATTAACGGGACTATAGATTTGTATAATTTTCTTCCTAAAAATTATTATCTTAATAATTTATCAAAATAAATGACTTTTTTAAACTGACCCAAGTTGGAAAAAAAATTTATTTTAGAGATGTTATTAATTTATCGAGTATTATATTATGGAGGTCTTACTGTATAAAACTTATTTCATATTAATTTTACATATTTATTTGTTTTTTTTAAATCTTGGGTTTATGTTGTTCGATGGAGTTATTTTGGGAAGAAAAATGGGGTTGCATTTAGATTTAAAAGATTTGTATTTAACAAATGAATATGGAAAAGAAATTCAAATAACCCATTGTGAGATAGGCGTAATAACTCTTGTATAATGAGTTCATCCAAACAAACTTACATTATATTTGGATTGAATGATTTAGATATGAGCGAAGAAAAAAAAAGCTTTTAAATGACTTTGTAGATGATAGATTGAAATCTATTATAATTGCTAAAAAAAATAACATGAAATGGAAGTAATGGATTAAAATCGCTTCGAAAATTAATTAATCCAAACAAATTTGATTAATTTATTATTATGGATTCAAAAATTTTAACTCAGTATCTATCAATCTAAATGCACCGTGATGGATTTTAAATCCAAGATTCAAATTAATTGACTTGTTAGGATTGATGACATTCAAGTGAATTCAAATCCATTATATATCAGGTTACGTATTTAAAATAGAAATCATGATGTATTTCAACTACGTTCATTTTGAATGTCATTTGAAATATATTATTAGTATCATTTCCAAAACAAACATTTCCACCTAAATAAAATTCATCAATCCAAACTTGAATTTATAATTATACGTTTGTAATTTTGACTCCAAATCCATGTATTTATCTACATATATATAGACATACAAACGCACACTATTTTAATTAGTTTTGTATCTTAAATATTGTTCGATTCTGGGAGTGGGTTGTCATTCCACACCCGAGTTCAACAAACTTGAGCTTCAATAGCTTGTGTTTTTGAAATAATTGCATCGAGAGATTATATCGAGTTCGATTTCAAACAGAGCGGAAGGCACTCGACATAATCCGTTCTATAACCGATTAACCATTTGAAAGACATTTTAAAGGTATGCAAGAAAATATGTAAAAATAGTAAGGTAAATAAATGCAGTAAAGTTAAAAACACAAAAATTTGTTTATGGAAATTCGAAGCACAAACGCTTCTACGTCTCCCCTTCTTACATTCATGGAATGATACTAAAAGATTTGGTTTACACTTTTCATTATACAACCTACTTAGGCTAATACCACACAAATAGCCTAAACTCCTAGCCCACACAGAATCACAAAGAGCATGTTATTTAACGTCTCACATGGAAAGACCTCACTCAGTTGTGATGAATCACCAACTGTTACATTGGTATTCACTCTTCTATTTTAGCTCACAAACAATGAATGGAGTGACTACAAATGCACAAAATGATCTCGTTCCAGATCTGATATAAGCTTAAAAGATGTGCTAAAAGATTTGGGGAGTTGCTCTTCATTTTACAGATTTGTTCTTTGAAGTTTCTCAATTGAATCCCAAGTGGTTTGCTTTGGAAGGCTTGGATTGATCTTCAATCAGCTGTTATTTATCTTCCAAATCATGTATATAGCCCCCAAATGATATATACATTAGATACAAGAATATAGCCGTTGTGACGATTTTGGTAAGTTTTCAAACATTGCAACGATCATATTCTCCTTCTGGGGTGATTCTGGAAGTCTGTTGTTTGTTCCACGGTAGTCTACTGGTCGAGTCCGCTGACCTCTAAAGGTTGAGTCTACTGCTCAATGTCTACCGGTGCCCTGGTGGTTGAAGAGGTCTGCTGGTCGAAGGTCTACTGCTCAAGGTTGAAGTCTGCAGCCAACCGTGCTGTCCAAAGTCTGTTGTTATGTTCTCTTGGTTATGTCTCTTGATTCATTGATTTCTAGGCAAAGTCAGCATTAAAGTTGTAGCCCATTCTCTTAGCTTTCCATGGAATCAAGAATCGCTCTATTTCGAGTTCGTATGAGAGAGTTATGCTCGACATACGAGGTGATGCTCATGCTGTAAGTTTGCTGGATGTAGCAGCAGAACTCGAAACTTGTAGATGTGTTTTCGTCGTGTAAACCTTCGGATCATGTGTGGTCCTCGTTACTTAATCCATTATGTATTCAATCTTATACACATGTGAGTAGGAGTCAAGTAATCATACATACTGATTTAAGAGTTTTACTATGTCAGTTCTTACAACATTTACTACATTCTATTAAAACCCTGACATAATATACAACACATGGACATCACATGTCACATATACACAACCTAACAAAAGTCAACTCCTAATCAGTGGTTCAGCTCGCAGCAGAATGTACTCACAATCCCGGCTCCCCACGTCTATGAGTCCCCTACAGAAACAATCACACATCATGAGTATTGTGAATCAACTATCTTAGTTCTATATCAATAAGAAAGACAAAATACGATAATCATCATCGTAAGATCTCAATAGTGATTGTTCTGTATGCATCACCAAATGCAAATATGTCATGACATGTCTCAACTATCAACCTGTTATAACGGGACAAATATGATTTGCCTATCTAAGCTCAATATGTCAGTGGAACCTCTTCACATCTTCATATTAGCAGCACAAACCATATTTCCATCCTCACACATTATAACAGTCCAAGCATATACTCAACCGGAGTATACCTCTCATGCCAAAGCATATACTCAACAATAGCATACCTATCGTGGCATCACTCTCAACAATATGCATGTTTATCATCATGAATGTATACACATATGATATCATCAATCATATAATCCAACCTATCAACACCACAATAACATCAATACTCGTACGTCAACACGTACCTGCCGTGCGACACAAAAGATAGAAATTAGGCGTCAATGTTTAACCACCTCGATGTCCTGTCCCCTGTGATGATGCTACAATAAATCCAACAATATATCATGTTATACTAGGCTTCAAAATCAAAGTCCACAAAAATATCACATTTTTCAAAATATGAACCCTAGCGATCGATCCCTACTTTGATGCGATCGGTCGCTTAAATGTTCTGACTATTAATGATCGGTCGCTATATTTCAGGCGATCGATCGCCTCACCCTTTAGAAAACATTCTGGCTTGATGCGATCGATTTCTACCTTTACGCGATCGATCGCTACCTAGCGATCGATCGCTATCAGGTAGCGATCGACCGCCTTACTCTGTTCTTTTCAGAACATGGCGATTTCATGTATACTTTCTTCGTGTTTCTCCTACACCTCACTTCCTACAATTAAGCCTTGTTCCATGCATACTTTAGTATCATTTAAACATGTTTCCTTCGCTACACAACTCAATTCTTTCCTTTCTAACATGTATAATTTGAAGAATTACCAAGTGATATTCTTCAACCCCAACACATCTTTCACCAACATAAAAACAAGTACACAAATCACATAATCCTTACCACACAAAGCCAACTTCTAAGTTGCAACAAGTTTCCTTGATTCCAAGCTCAATTCCAAGAAGGTAGAGCTTGTGTAGATGATTTTAGGTGTTTATGGTGTAAGCATGTGTTTGCAAATCTGATTTGTACATATATACACCTTCAAATGCACATGTATATGCAACTCTCATATCCAATTCAAATGCCAATTCACATGTACATGCAACTCTCATATCAAATTCAAATGCATGCAAATTCATGTAGGCATATTGTTCAACTACATGTAACTCATGTCCTTCCTAGCCATAACATAGCTCTCTTGCTACATGTTTCACAAACCATGTACCTCCATTCATTGTTGTTAGCTATGTATCATATATTGCAACATGAATCTTGTCACTAGTCACACTCGGTTTCACCCGAATCTGAGTCCACATCATACCGTAATTATTTAATAATTACGCCATAACCATATTACACATGTATAAGTCATATCGAGGCATTACAGATCAGATCTGCTGGCTTGAAATACGTCTTGTAGTAAATTGAGTTGGCTATCCAACCCTTTTGGAACTGCACACTTGATGAATATGTTAGCAACACAATAACAAGATTTTTAACATCAAAACAAAGATTATTCGGGTTTCCAAAACTCAATAATCCCCCTTTTTTATGATCACAAAACTTGAATAAAAATATGAACATAAAGCACAGTGTTGCATAATAAGAAACCATATTTTTAAAACAACATAGTTCTCCCCCTTTTTGTGTGAATGAAAAAGGAAGACAAATAAAATTTTCTCCCCCTCAAGAATGAAATTAAAACTCCCTCTTAATTTTAAAAATGTTTGAAAATTTGAGCAAGTGAGGAGCAAATGTGGTAGGCTAAAATTTAAAAATAATGGAATGAACATTTAATTTTTGAACAAAAATAACCTATTTTGATGATGAGTGCAGCATACTTGACAACATATTTTAATTTCTTGACAAAAGTCAACAATGTCCATTCCATCTTTTCTGCGCAGCACAATTGGTCCAAATTCGCACAATAAATTGCTTTTCGCTGCATGACCTATGCCATTGTGATCCTCTATGAGTCTAGTTTGCAACACAAAAAAATGTTCGTCATTTGGTCATCCGAGCAAGATGTTATGCCAATTTTTTCAAAGTCGCTGCAAGCTGCCAAAAAGCTAAAATGCTTCGAAAATTGTTAGAAAAAATCTCAATATAACAATTTTAAACTTAAAATGAGTTTAGAGTAGATTGAACGAAAATTTAAACATTTAAAATAGATTTTAGAATTATTTTTGTGCAAAATAAATACAATGAAATTGATTTTTATGCTAAAAATTTTCATTCAGCATGTTTTTGAAAATTAAGCTATGAAACTAATTTCATGTTCATGAAAAAGTTTCTTTAAAAGATTTCCGTCTAAAATCGGTTAAAATGCTTTCCAAGAACCACCCACTCTGATACCACTTATTAGGATCGATTCCGATAGTAAGTTGTCATTCCACTCCTGCTCCAAGTAGGGGTAAAATGAGCAAGACATGAAGATTCTGTAAATGTTTTGGCTCCAAAATAAAAAATGGTCCTTTTTTAATAAAAAATTTGATGGCAAATAAAATATAATACAGTTATACATTGACAACTACATGATGTCAAACTTCAGATCTTCTACTTTCATTTTCAAACTTTGGGTCAATGATACAACATGAAAAACTTTGCAATAGTGGCAAGAATTAGTAAATAATTCCACTTCACAATTTTAATATAATTTAAAATTCCATGAAATTGCAGAATCCATGGGTATCATATTCAGATATGTGAATGCCAACGATATAATTCTTGATTGTTGAAGGTGCAATTCATCATCGGTCACCCAAAATGAAGGCCATCACTATATATCTATCTTCTTTCTTGTGTACCATTTACCTACAAATGATAAATTCCCTCAATAGTGGTATATCAGAAGAAGGTGCAATTCTTCTTTTATTTAAACACTTCACCATTTCATCCGAACTCACTTCAACTATCATTACCATTTCATCCGAAAATTTTCAATCAAATTCTCTGTCCAACCATTCCTAAGTTTGTATCTCATGATTTTTGTGAAGAGTTTGTTTGTATCTGATAATTTTTGTGAAGATTACTACTACTACAAATTAGATCTTTATCAAAGGTAAAAATATTTAAAAATTTAATTTTTACTGCATTTACTTAGTGTTTGTGTTATATTATAGGTTTTGCTAATCTTTTGAATTTGAAGATATGTTTTCCAAATTATTTACTATAGGTTTTATTTGTTATTTGTTTTTTGTTATAGATTCTAAGTGAAATTTTGAACAAGAAACGAAGCAAATATATTTTTTGGTTAATGGGATATTGTAAAAAGTTTAGGATGCGAATGTTTTTTTTTTGAAAAGATTAACATGGATTCCAGAATTTGCAGGCGAATTATTATGAGTAGTAACAATTTAGTAGAATTCGCATATTTCGTATGTACCCCTTATTTTACAGAATATAATAAATTTTCTTGAACAAGATTTTTTCTAGAATTTTTTTTAGAAAAAATTTAAATTAAATATTATAAAAATTAAAAAAAATTCACGAAACAATTATTTAAATTTTTTTAGACATAATTATTTTTTATTATATATAAATAAAACAAAATTAATTATAGAATTTCAGTACTATTTTCCTAGATAATATGTCGGTTCGAAGTCAAATTGATGTTTTGCTATACTACGACGGTAGCATATCACATGATGGGATACTGTTAGTTATGATCGATCTCCATTAAGTTACATGTGAATGCGTCGAACACTTACAATGTCAGAGTTATTGTTGATACTGTACGAACAAATAAGCATCGTTAACCAACAATATCCACTTAAAGTGTGAAATAAGCATATATTTAATAATACTTCTGGGCGAGTTGAACATTTACTAAATTACAAAAGACAATGGAACCATTGTTGTTCTTTGACCCCAATACTGGAAATGCCGATGTGAATTTCTATGTTGAGTCAGAACAAATACACAATAATAATGTGACATACATTCAATATACTCAAGAATGGGGCTCATATATGTCAATGCTTAATAATGATCATAACCTGGAGATACCGGTTAGTATGAGAACACAAAATAATTATGCTAGTAGTTCGGGGAATATAAGACATATCACGTACAGAACTGAATGGGAAGTGAATGATTCCATAGAGGAGGATAGAGATGATTATGTCAAAGCCGATTTTTTTGGTCCACAAACTCATGTTGATTCCGAACCAGATGAAACTCGACTAAACGTTCACGATGATACAATGACAATTGTACATGCTATTTATATTTTATTAGTTTTAATTTAATGCGCTAACATTATAATGTCGATTTTATTTAGGTGGTCTCGATTTTATAGATTTGGACACATTGCCCGACGTGCTTTGCGTGGATTTGGTGATACCTTTGATATGATGTATTGGGATCAGGTAATATAAAGTTTTGAGAATTTAACTTGGATATTAATAATTATGTATTTATGCTAATGCCTTAACTAATTTTAGTATGTATCTGTATTACAGTTTATTTGGACTCCATATGACATGGAGTCGGAGGAGATCAGATCACTGCCTCAAAATGTGGTCCAGAGGATTGGATGGCACAATGTCAACTGATAACTTATGTCATCGTGGAGATGGATCGTCCAGAACTAGTTTTACGACAGTTTGGTTTGTTCCAAACTATTCCACCACCAATAGATATCAGACAGGTGGCGTTGCATAAGCTCGATCGCGGAGGTTGCGTTGCAATGAATTCGACATGGTTCCGTAGTGAATACTTAGATTTGTGGATGACCAGACAATATAATATTGTGGATGTCTCTTAGGCCACCGACTCCTATACTTTCAGTAATGATTACATGGCGTGGTACTATAAAAATTACACGTCATATTAAATCTCCACTCAACAACAATGCTGAGACAGGATACTGTGCAGCAGATGCTGCTGCATGGCATCAAGTGACATGTATATATTTCCTCTATTTTATTTATAATCATTTTATTTGTCTTATGTTTATGCTAGCTAACCGAGATTGGTTCTAGTTAATCTAGAAAAGCATGTCTAATTGATATTGATTATGCATTTTATTGATTTAATGCTTTAAGTTATCAAGTGATGATAATTAATATAACATGATAAATACTTGGACATCTTTCTAGTTAAACTTCATGCTACCTCACCCTTACTTACTTTCATTCTCCTCCACTCAATATACATCACTCAACCTCCCACAATCCTCTCAAAAAAATCGCCTAAGCCAAAGCTAAGGAGGAGGAAAAAGCTTGAAAGTTTGATTTGCTTGAAACTTGCTAGGATTGAAGCTAAAGTGGTAAGAAATCTTGTAATGTTGATGTTGAATGTGTTTAAGTTTGAGTTCATGTTTTTGGGGGAAACATAATTCGTGTTGATGTGTTTGTTGAGTTTTGAGTTTTGGTGTTGTTATGTGTTGTATAATGAAGTTTATAGAATGTTGGGTTGGTAAAGGATTAAAGGTTATGGTGTATGGTTGTTTAGCATGAATTTTATGTGTAAAAAATGGCGTTTTCTTGCATTTACAGGGCACGCCGATCGATCGGTAAAGAGTCACTGGTCGATCGCGCGTATAAGGAGCTGAATCTGAACGAAGATCGCCTTCGCGACTGATCGGGCGGAATTCCCGATCAATCGACGTGACTTCGTGATCGATAGGGAGTGCCCTCTCGTTCGATCGAGGATGGCAGAAATTTGGTGCCAATTTTTGAGTGCCTCGCGATCGATCGCAAGTTACGGACGATCGATCACGGGGCATATAAAAATGAAAATGATGGATTTTTGATATTGTGTTGGGATTTTGGTGATGGGATATTATAAGGCTTCTAATATTGGATTGTTGCAATTGTGTAGAGCCTTCTCAAGCGGCGGCACAACACAGGGGATAAAATTCTGTAAACACCCTACTTTTTGGAAGAAAGTTACGTAGATATGAGCATCAATGATAAATGTATTTTTACATATTGAATTATGCATTGTGGATACATGAATTGGATGCTTTGTGCATATTGTTGTGAGTCGTTGTTATATTCGAGTGATGATTATAATGCTTGCCGCTGTCATTTCAAAGCGAGGAATAGAATACTTGTTGCTGTCATATCGTAGCGATGGAACATAATATTTGCCGCTAATATGACGAAGCGAGGATAATGTAGCTGTCATATTGAAGCGAGGGATATTATAATGCCGCTGATATGTCGAAGCGAGTGGTATTATAAATGCCGTTGTTATGTCGAAGCGAGGGAAATTAGAATGCCACTATGAATTGGTTATTGGTACTATGGTATGGTATATGTCATGACATTTAAATTAAACTGTATTATAATCTGATGATTATGAATATGAGTTGTGGAACAGGGACAACCAGGGAGAGCATATTAAATGCATTGAATTCAGGAAGTATTTTCGTATTAACGATTTATGCATTTTTACATTATGATCATATTGTTGTGAATATGATTTATTATATGCTCATGTGTTGTGGATTGTTTCTGTAGGAGCTTTTGGCAAGGAGAGCTAAGACAATGGTTGATGTGGTGAGCTAAGTGATGACTAGTGCTACTGAACAGAAAATTCTTTTTTATAGTCTCTACGCAGGAGTAGTTTAAATCTATTTCTTACATTCCTTTTGTTGGGAATGTAATTATATTTTGGATTTGGAATTTTATTTTTAGTAAATTAGCCTATAAGCTCAATACATCAATATAAACCCTTTTTACTCCGTTATATGAATAGCTCTTCTATGCTCTTAAATCACACTTAAGGGTGAGGCCTTACAGATTTACAGAAAACAAATATATCTCAATCAACAATTTCATAATTATATCACATCGTATCACATCGCTTGCTCAATAGATGTGGCACTCTAACTTCTCGCACGCTCAACAGCGGCAACATCATAACCATTGCTCGCTCGATAGCGGCAGCATCATAGTCATTGCACGCTCAACATCGGCATCACCATAATTCATAACACATACCAATTCATTGCAACAATAATATATTATTTATTAACCATGACAATAATATATTTAACTATGCACGTACGTCACACATACCTTATAGTACAATAGCAAGAGCCAATCCTTCCCTTTGCCCCGAGATCAGGTGAATTATTCGCTATACACAGTTAATAACTCACAATCAATTACGTGATGACGATCACATACTCAAGCACGTACTCAACCTCCATATATATCATCCAATCATGATGATTAATCATATAAAAGACGGGCAAAGCATGCGTTGACACCACAACCCAAAATATTTTCAATAATTTTGGTCTGGCCATCGATCGGGCCTTGGCTGACGATCGATCGCCAGCCTCCCAAAATCAGGATCAAGTTTCGACCCTCGGCGATCGATCGCGCGACCCCGCGATCGATCAGTCGATCTTCACGATCGATCGGCAACACTGTACATCGTCACCGAAATCCCACATTACGTCGTGATCGATCGGCGCTAGTGGCGCAATCGATCGCGACCTGCGATTTTCTGAATTTTTTTTGCTTCAATTATGTTTTTCGAGCCCAAAGTCAAATCCAACACCCCAACACCCCCAATACTTCAAAAACTCCATTAAAACACATTAAAACACCAAATACATTAATTTAAAATAAATTCTTTAAAAAACCCCAAACTTAAACCTAACTCAAACCATAACCAAACTTCACAAAACTACTATCAAAACGAAGATAATCGAGAGGTGAATGAGTTTACCTAATAATCTTCGAGAGATTTCGCTCCCAAATCGAGTCTTGCTCGATTTTTCTCCATGGGAGAAAGAGAGGAAAGACGGGGGAGAGATGGAGAGGTGGGGGAGGAGAGAGTCGGTGAAGTGGAAAATGGTTGAACACCGAGTCCACTTGGTATTTATAGTACCAAGGCTCCAAAAACCCAAGTTTCAAATACTCATACCAAAACTCTATAATAACCATACGTGTTCAATAATTATCTCACACTCACTCGATTACATCACAATCCTCAATCAAAAGCTCCCAGACTCTAAAATCCCACAACCAACACAATTCCAAGGTTCAACAAGTCAATGAAAATAAAATCTCAAACCTTGACTCCAACAATTCCAACAGCGGATAATAATCTCCTAAAATCTCAATTCGGTAATTATCATCATTACCACAATTAATCTCAAGATATCACAGTTTGTAAGCCCCGATAATATGTATGTGGGCATGGAAATTTTGCCGAAGAACACTAAGATCTTGGCTTCATCTTCAAACCGAGGAATGCTTTGTTGTGAAAGAGAATTTGATATGCGCCAGCGTCGATATTTTACCTACATTCTCATTACAAGACAATGGTGAACTCTCCCTAATCCAGAGATTGGTTATCAAACTGTTGTTGTCGCGATGATGGTTTTGGGGGCTCAATCTCTTTGTTTTAAAGTTGTCCGATTATCAGAAAGATTATTTTTACTGTATTCTTTTAAACACGTATTGCTTAAGCATTAATTAGTTTTCTGTCAAATTGTTTTTAAACACAAACTTTAATAATAACTATAGTAGTGATAAAATAAATGATTCTAAATATATTTTTTTCCAGACCATTCAGCGACCTATTCAAATATGGGTGCAGAGTTTTTGATTCGGAGACACAGATTTGGAGGGACAAAAGTGAAGATATATTATTGCCATACATAGAGATTATAACATCTGCTTCTGCAGTTTCTGTCGCTGATTCTGTATATTGGCTAACAACTGAAACCAATGTTCTTTCGTATAACATTACAAATGATAGTTTAAGCAAATTTGGCTAATGTTCTTTCGTATGACATTACAAAACTCACATTTGTAATGTTATAAGAAAGAACATTGGTGCATTTATCATCTGTATTAGTGCATACATTCATAGCATTAGAGAATTCTCATACAATGCTTCAATAACAATGGCATGCTGTCTATAAAATTTTCGAGATAAATTCTCTTAATATACAATTCCCAACCCAACTCAACTAACATAAGTATACACTTCACGATGCACAAATCATATTCTCAATTCATCATGCAATTATATTCTAAAATAATTACGGGCAATACGTAATTGAAAAGAGAAGTCTCCATTTTATACATGTCATATACACCTTTTTCAAAATGCTCACACACGAGCCCTTAATAAATGCGTATGTATCTACATGTACCATTCGCATTATCAATACCAACATTGATACCTCAGTCCTGTGAGCATTCTCATTCAACCGCTCGAACTCATTTTCAGAGCCAATGTTGTACCTATTCTACCCGTTTCAACATAAACAACCCCCACACGGGGTGAGCATACCAATAACACAATCTCAATATCATAAATCTCACAATTCATAATTTACAGAATATAAAGCTGCAAATTCATAAAATACTCCATGTATGTACCATTACCATATGTGATCTCCCACGCTCTTCCTATTCTCACAATAACCAAGATCATCAAACTATAAAATCCTTTAAATCATTACAATGATTAACTGTACTCATATTCAAAACTGTCAGTTCCATAATTAATCATAATTGAATCATTACAATAATGATTTTGTGATATCCTTAATTAATCATTTGCATTATGGTTTTAATGTTGATTATGAGGTTGATATGGTATTATGATTATTTATGGTTGTGAAATATTATTGTTATGCTATGGGCATGAACTGATTATACATTTCATGATGCATGTGATGCATTGTGTGAAATTAGTAAATTTGGCATGGTTCAATCGAGATTGGTTCTAGTTAATCTAGAAAAGCATGTCTAATTGATTTGGTGATGCATTTTATTGATTAAATGCTTTAAGTTATCAAGTGATGATAATTAAAACAACATGCTAAATACTTGGACATCTTTCTAGTTAAACTTCATGCTACCTCACCCCTTACTTACTTTCATTCTCCTCCACTCAACATACATAACTCAACTTTCCCCCAATCCTCTAAAAACAATCGCCTAAGCCAAAGCTAGGGAGGAGGAAAAAGCTTGAAACTTTGATTTGCTTGAAACTTGCTAGGATTGAAGCTAAAGTGGTAAGAAATCTTGCAATGTTGATGCTGAACATGATTAAGTTGAGTTTGAGTTCATGTTTTTGGGGGAAAAATAATTCGTGTTGATGTATTTGTTGAGTTTTGAGTTTTGGTGTTGTTATGTGTTGTGTTAAATCGACCGGTGAAGATCGCCTTCGCGATCGATCAAGCAGAACTCTTGATCGATTGGCGCGACTTCGCGATCGATCGAGAGTGCCCCCTCGATCGATCGAGGATGGCAGAAATTTGGTGCCAATTTTTGAGTGCCTCGCGATCGATCACGAGTTTTGTGAGCGATTGATCGCGGGGCATATATCAATGAAAATGATGGATTTTTTATTATTGTGTTGGGATTTTGGTGATGTGATATTATATGGTTTCTAATATTGATTGTTGCAATTGTGTGGAGCCTTCCCAAGCGGCGGCACAATGCAGGGGATAAAATTCTGTAAACACCCCACTTTTTGGAAGAAAGGTACGTAGAGAGACGTACGAGCATCGACGGTAAAATGTATTTTTATATTGAATTATGCATTGTGGATGCATGAATTGGATGATTTGTGCATATTGTTGTGAGTTGTTGTTATATTCGAGTGATGATTATAATGCTTGCCGCTATCATTTCGAAGCGAGGAATAGAATACTTGTCGCTGTCATATCGTAGCGATGAAACATAATATTTGCCGCTAATATGTCGAAGCGAGGATAATACCGCTGTCATATTGATGCAATGGATATTACAATACTGCTGATATGTTTAAGCGAGAGGTATTATAAAGGCCGATGTTATGTCAAAGCGCGGGGCATTAGAATGCCACTGTTATAACAAGTAATGAAGCCTTACATTAGTGGTATCAGAGCAATGGTTAGAGAACAAGAGTTGAGTGAAAGGTAGAATTAGTGAACAGGTCGGATAAATGTTCACTTCTGAACATGTTCATACATGTGGTGCATATTTGAGTATATATGTGTTATACTAATATGCTAAGGATATTGTTATTCATGTGAACTAACGAGAATTGTATAGCATGACTTGATTCTAGATTATTATTGTTAACCCCTGTATTACAGCATGGCAGCTATAAACTCTGAGAACATAAATGAAGAGGTGTGGGGTGCAATAACTGTGAATGCAAGCCTTGCGCAGACTAACCCTCTACCTCCACCAGCTGTGGGTCCGGAACCTATTGCACAACAGTTATTGCTCGGGGAACTGAGCCCGATGCAGTTCTTAGCCTTCCAACCGCCTCGTTTTGAGGGGACTGAGTCTGGGGAAGAAGCTGAGGAGTGGCTCGAGAGGATTGAACAGATATTCATGTCAGCACCATGTGCTAAGACTGCCTGGCTGAGGTTGGCCGAGTTCCAGTTGGCCAAGAAGTCTTCTATGTGGTGGAAGACATTGGTTATGGGGATGAGAGCTCAGGGAATGCTTGTAGACCGGAGCTTATTCAGGACTAGATTTCTGAGCCGATACTTTTCGGCTGCTGCTAGACAGATGAAAGATGATGAGTTTACAAACTTGAGGTAGGGTAACATGACAGTTCCTGACTACGCCCTACCATACTCATCACTATTGAGGTATGTACCTCATGTTGCCACGAATAGTCATGCAAAGATGAGGCACTTTTTGAAGGGCTTGAGGCCGGAGCTATTTGACAGGGTTCTTTCTAATAACCCCAGCTCTTTCGATGATGCTCTAACAAGAGCAAAACTAGCGGAAATCGGAGTAGGTGCCTACAAGGATGTTGTACCCCCACAAGTGCCATCATAGAGGTCAATGTAAGATAGTCTGAGACCACGAGGGGATCAGTTTAAACCTCATGGAACTTCATCATCTTCCCGGTGTAGTGGAAAACGATCTGATAATCGACGAATGGGGGACTGTAGGAATAATGCACCGACCAACAAGGGACCAGCACAAGCAAGTAGAACTGGGGAGGTGAGATTTCACTACTGTGAAGGACCACACTTAATGCTAGATTGCTCAGCTTGTTATGGTTGTGGCAAGATGGGCCACATTGCTTGGAATTGTCATAACCAATGAGGACAACCAGATCTTAGAGAGAACATGGGGAGATTTATTGATCGAGCAGTACAACAGAGGCAACCAATCGTGCCTCGATAGCTAGGAGGTCAGACAGTGAGACCACATCATGGGCAAGTCTATGCACTGACAAGAGAGCAGGCTGAGGCAGCTCCAGAGGAAGTGATTGCGGGTAAGTGCTACTTATTTACCTACCCCGCTTTTATTTCGATAGATACAGGTGCCTCCCATTCTTTGTATCTGCTAGCTTTGTCGAGAATATCATATGTGCCCATCTCCGTAGCCCACGCCTCTTCAGGTGGTTTCTTTCTCTTCCGGGTGGTGCCTTTTCTCTTCTCGGGGGTGTCTCTTCTCGGGATATGTCCTTCTCGGGACTAGGCTCTTCTCGGGATATGTCCTTCTCGGGACATGGCTATGCCCTTCTCGTGACTAGGCTCTTCTCGGGATATGCCCTTCTCGGGACTAGGCTCTTCCCGGGATATATCCTTCTCGGGGCATGGCCCTTCTCGAGATATGCCCTTCTCGGGACTAGGCTCTTCTCGGAATATGTTCTTCTCGGGAGAAGGCTCTTCTCGGGATATGCCCTTCTCGGGACTAGGCTCTTCTCGGGATATGTCCTTCTCGGGACATGGCCTTTCTCGGGATATGCCGTTCTTGGGACATTTTATTTATATTAGGTATTTTTTAATATACATCCCGAGGTCTCACAAGTGTATTTCAGCCCAATTGTTATGCCTTAATTTATTCAAGGTCTAACACTAGCATCCCTCCTAGTTGAGCTAGAGTGTGACTCGATGTCCCGACTCCAGTATTAGGCCAGAAGTATATGTGCGTCCTTCTTGGAATTTCTGAATATCATACTTTGAATGTCTAGTATAAAACCACAATGTAGCATGACTTCAAATAAATCCACACTGAGATGAACTGAGGGTCAAGAACTGAACTGCTGATCGGGAGACTGAGGCTGAGGTAACCTAGTCTGAACTGATAGCTATATTGACTGAGATAACCAATCATCAGCACATAAATTAAGTCATCCTGAGATTGTCCATACCGACAAAAAATGAATCAATAGAAATCCTGAGCTAATAAGACCCTGAGCAAATAAAACTCATTATATCCGAGTCACATAAAGAAGGCGTATTTGAATTCCGAGTAAAGGAATATCCCGAGCAAATAAAAGTTATTAGGATTCCATAATGAATATGCCAAGCATGTAAAGCTCGTCCAAATTACAGTTATAAGCTTGCAAGTTGACAGAGCTCATCCGAATTCCGAAAATAAGAAATATCCAGAGCAAATAAAGCTCGTACGAACTCCAATAACAGACATGCCAAGCTAATGAGATATTAAGCAAATAAAGCTCATTATATCCTAGTCAAGAAAAGATATCCGAACTCTCATAACTCTCACGAAGTTGATATTGTATGTCATCTCTCCCTCCCCTCATTATGTTTGTTAGCCATCCCTCGTCATATTCAGTATGTTAAGCCCTCCATCGCATCATTCTGTTAGGCTCATGCTCTCAGGCTCTCAAGCTCTCATGATCTCATTCTCTCAGATTCTCATGCTCTCATGCTCTCGAGCTCTCAGGCTCTCATGCTCTTAGGCTCTCGAGCTCTCAGACTCTCGAGCTCTCGAACTCTCATGCTCTCAATCTCTCAAGCTCTCATGCTCTCAAGATCTCATGCTCTCAAGCTCTCATGTTCTCAAGATCTCAAGTTCTCATGCTCTCAAGCTCTCAAGCTCTCAAACTCTAAAGCTCTCAGGCTCTCATGCTCTCAAGCTCTCATGATCTCGAGCTCTCAGGCTCTCAAGCTCTCATGCTCTCAGGCTCTCTGGCTCTCGAGCTCTCAAGCTCTCAAAGTCTCAAGATCTCGTGCTCTCGAGCTCTCAGACTCTCGAGCTCTCAAACTGTCACGCCCTCAAACTCTCAAGCTCTCATGCTCTCAGGCTCTCGAACTCTCAAGCTCTCAGGCTCTCATGCTCTCAAGCTCTCTTGCTCTTAGGCTCTCAAGCTCTTAGGCTCTCATGCTCTCAAACTCTCAGGCTCTCATTTAAAGGGAATGACAACAGTAAAATATTAAATTAATGAAATTTCATTATAGCAAACACATTTCAAAAATGTTCAACATAATATATATGATGTAGGCTACTCATATTTCTTGTCACAACACGTATTCGTTTGTCAGTCACATAATGATTATAATGTAATTAAGCATTAATCAATACTTATCTATTGAAAGAATCCAATGGAGAGCTGCGGGTATTATGGTTGAAGTTTATTGACAAGTTTTTGTTGGAATTGAAATCAAGTTGATCCCCTTCCCAGAGCTCCACGCTTTAACTCATTCAACTCATCTTCCCCAAATTTCTCCCGCTTATGTTCCTCTTTTCATAGCCATGACTTCATAATCTCACGCCTTAGCTCAATTTTCCCACAGACGGCGCCAATGTTATGTCAAAAAATTACCGGGTAGCATAAATTAAATGAGATACAAGATTTTTACTTGGAAAACCCTTAAATCGAATGGAAAAACAACGGGACCCAGTCCAGTATAAATTTCACTAAAATATCATAGAGTTACAATATTTTTTATACAGTAAATAGTAAATAAAGTGAAGAGAAAATGGTGTTTGTGTAGTATTTGTGATGAAGCCCCCCCTTGAAACTATCAGCCATTCTCTTTATATAATTAAAAGAATTGAAAATCAATGTAATCATTTCATCTGACATGCTTTTACCATGCTTTTGTCCATCATGACACTTTATTGGAACTTGAAATGTGAGGTGTCATCATGCATGCGTGTACATGTGTCAATTCCATATCAAATTGTCTTGCCCTTGTTCTTCTGTTCCCAGGTCTCTTCTCGGGTGGTTTCCTTCTCTTCCCGGATGGTGTCTCTTCTCTTCCGAGTGGTTTCCTTTTCTTCCCGGGTGGTGTCCATTATCTTCTCAGGTGATTTCCTTCTCTTCCCGGGTGGTGTCTCTTCTCTTCCCGGGTGGTTTCATTCTCTTCGCGGGTGGTGCCTCTTCTCTTCTCTGGGGTGTCTCTTCTCAGGATATGTCCTTCTCGGGACTAGGCTCTTCTCGGGATATGCCATTCTCGGGACTAGGCTCTTCTCGGTATATGTCATTCTCGGGATATGCCCTTCTCGGGACTAGGCCCTTCTCGGGATATATCTTTCTCGGGACATGGCCCTTCTCGGGACTAGGCTCTTCTCGGGATATGTCCTTCTCGGGACATGGCCTTTCTCGGGATATGCGTTTCTCGGGACATTTTTTATATTAGGTATTTTTTAATATACATCCCGAGGTCTCACAAGTGCATTTCAACCCAATTATTATGCCTTAATTTATTCAAGGTATAACAATAATAAAACACAACAGACGAAAAAACTATTAATTTTAAGCCTATCATACAAAAAGAAATTGAGGAAAACCTCTTAATGTGGGCAAGTTGATTCACAAACATCATCTCAAATATAAGTTGAAGAATTTTGGAGCATCTGTTTAGCTAATTCAATATTTCTGTAATTTATGGCTACGGAGTAATAATGCCTGTTCAAACCATGAATCAGAGCCTGCAATAAAATCAACTGAATGGTAAAAGTATGAAGCCGCAGAAATAAAATAAGCGAAAAGCTTGCTCCACTACTTGGTTAGACGGTTTATTATATTAAAATGGCTCAAATTGGAAGTTGGCTGTCGTGCCTCTTGACCAGCATCACGGTTTGGGGATTAATCAGTCGACAGGCATCTATTACCAAATTCCCTTTAACAATCTGAACTGGATCCACCACCACTGCAACTGCCCTTTCATGTAATAACAGAAAAAAAGAAACAGTCCGCATGTTAAAAGATATGCAATATCTATTCTATATATAATGTGTGAGTATCTTAGTGGTCAGATCATTTCAGACCAATGTCTAATTTTCATGCTCCTATCAATCTAAAATATTATCATCACACCTCCATCTATGTGTTCACCAATTTACTTTATGTCATTCTCAATCTTACAAATTAACATCACACCTACCATTCAAATTACCATATTACCCTAACATTTTTATTAAAATCCAAAACATATATATAAAAATATTGTATAATCATTTTATAATTTAAATTTAAAAAAAAATAAAACCAATAAAAAACAGACGTGACAATTATCGTATCATTTTAAAAAAAATGTACATGCACGCAACGCGTGCATAAGTGACTAGTAATAAATGAAAATTTGGCTCAATTAGTCATCGTACATGGCTCAATTAGACATTATATATATAAAGTGTGATGGTGCTAGAGAAACCAACTTGGTGAAGTTTTTTTCAAAACCCCAAATTTACCCTTCAAACTCTCTCTTTTTTCACTTTTGTTCCACTTTTTTTAAACTTCAAATTTACTCCAAACTCTCAATTTTCATGATTTTCACACTCATCCTAACAAAGATGCAAATGTGTTAAATGATCGCATCCTAACAAAGATGCAAATGTGTTAAATGACCGCAAGAACCCTGCAAATTTAGATAACAAAATAACATTAAAAAATACATGGGAGGATATTAAACTACAAAATCACTTTGGAAAAAAATATTATTACATCCCAAAAGCCCAAATAAAAAAATGAATTTACAGTTACCACATCACTTTACAATATATATATATATATATATATATATATATATATATATATATAATCGGTCTCACTTCTGTACACCCGATCTTATAAACACAAAGACACATACATATATATTTATGTATCTTGGTCTTTATAAATATCCGATCCATATAAGTATTTTCCGAGGAGGACTAGTATATATAATGTCACATCATACACCGATAGGGCAAGAGCAAAACTTTCAGAATGCAAGAATGATATAAAGCATGAATAAACGATCAGAGATGCTTAAACGAATACCCAACATCTTTAGAAAATATATTACAAATAGCACTTGCATATGAATTATAGGATCATTTACCGCCAAACTACAAATGACTGGTCCATCAAGCAACAAATAAAAGAAGCACGCATAAGCAGGAGCGGAGCCAGGATTTTTAAGTTGGGGGGGCGATTTTTTTTAAAAGAACCATAAATTTTGCTAAAAAATACCGCATATATTGATAAAACAAGGCATATGCCTTATATTCTAGTTTAATAACTAAAAACAACTTCACAAAACTTTGCAAACTATATATTCTTACTTATGTCTAAATTGTGATCTACGTTTCTTGATGCAATCAAATTCATCTACAATTGAATCAATATCAAAATGTTGAGCAATTTCTTTCTCAATATACATAAGTAAGGTACTAGATAAGAAATCATCTTCCATCTTATTCCGCAACCTTGTCTTCACAATTTTCATAGCAGAAAATGCGCGTTCAGATGTCGCTGTTGAAACTGGAAGAGTCAAAATAAGTCGAATCAACCGATCAACCAGAGAGTAATTAGCTGAGTTTCCCGTCTCTGACAAAACTAGGCATAATTTAGAAAGTGTCGAAACATCTTGAAAAAGTTTATTCCTTTTTACATCAAGTTCAAAAAGCTCCAGCTGATACTTAAGATATATCTTCTCTTGACTTGTGAAATCTCTTGGATTGAACTTCTCAACTAGTTTGTAGATATCATTGATGTCAAATAATTTATACCCATCTCTAGGATCTAAAGCTGGACTTAGCTTTAACAACTCCACCAATTTTTCATTAAATCAGAGTTCCATCTCTTGCAATATGCAATCTATTTTCCCATAAAATATATCAATCCGATAATGATGCCCCCACATAATAGGATTGCTTTTTCGAACACGGGCTTTACTTGATTGACGAAGACCATTCATGTCAGGAATTTTTATTTCTCCTTTCTCACAGAATGCCTTCACATTTTCGAATAACTCATTCCACCCATTTTCTCTAAAATTTTGAATAATTTCTTTGGTATTAGATACTGCATCCATTGAATTTACAATATCTTGAGATCTGTGTTGTAGCATTCCACAAAGATCTTCAGTCCTTCCCAATAATTCAAGCAGAAAATGCAAGATAAACACAAATTCAAATGACATCATCACCTCATAAACTCCAACTGTTGTAGCTCTAGAAGACATAGCACTATTATCATCCATTATCTCACTTAATGCCAAAGAGTAGAATCAAACATATTAATTAAGCTATGGAGGGTTTCAAATGAGAGCTCCATCTTGTATCACCTGGACGTTGTAAGCTTTCAACATGATTTTTTCCTCTTCCAGTTTCAAGCTCATTAGTTGAAGTCAATTCAACAATTTGAATTGCTCGTGCATCTTGCAGTTGATAATGTCGTTTGGAAGAAGAATCAACTACATTAATGACACTTGTCAAATGTGAGAAGAAATGCTTATGGCAACTAATACCAATTGTAAGTGATGAGCAAAACAATGAATGTAATAAGCATATGGGCAATCATCCAAAAATAGAGCTTGCAAACCGTTCCACTCCCCTCCCATGTTACTAGCACCATCATATCATTGTCCTCATATATCTTGTATGTTAAGATCATGATGAGAAAGAACTTCATTTATTTTCCTTTTCAAAGTAGATGGTTTAGTATCCTCCACATGAACAATGTTAAAGAACCTTTCTCGAAGAAACCCCTCTTTGTCAAAAAACCACAAAATAGTAGCCATTTGCTTTTTAGATTCATCCCGAGATTCATCGACAATAATACAAAATTTTTCATTTCCAATTTCTGCTCGGATAAATCTTTGAATTCTACTTGCATAGATAGATAAGATCTTCTTTTGAATGGTTGCGAGGTATAAAAGACATTTTGGGGAGCATTTTCTAGAACAAGTGAAGCAACCTCATCATTGTAAGAAGATGTGTGTTTCAAAATCTCTAAAACATTACCACAGTTATGTGAATCTGGTAGCGTTTATCGCGTACGCCCAAATTAACCCTCTCAAGTTAATAGCAGTAAATATATAGTAGCGTGAGTAGGGATCGATCCCACAGGGAAGTGAATACTTTTATGCTAACAAGTGTCAAAATAGGGGGGTTTTCGAATTTGTTTAACTATAACTAAATCAAACGAAAGCAAATAAAAATTCTAATTTATCAAGAGTAAAAAGCGATTCTTGGTTTTCGGTCAACTTTACCTTTGGAAATATCATCAAATTACTAAACTTATGAATTCATTCAATTGTTCATCAATTGAAAATTTAATTCCTTACTTACCTAAATCGTGGTAAAAAAGAAAACAACATTCAATTCGACTCTTATCAAATCTTTAATCAAAACTACAGCCGTTAAGATTTAATCAATGAACGTTTCAAACCTAGTAAGTTTGATGAATCTAATCAATAAAAACCACAGCCGTTAGAATTAATCATCCAATCGTTTTTCCTAAGAATTTAATAACACCAACAGCAGGTAATTATCAATCTTAGTTGCTTCTCAATTAGCATTAGAAAGTGTAAGTGATTACTAGGTGATCAATCTATCAATCAAATACAACAATCATAAGAATCATAATCTGAAAAACAAATTGAAATTGAATTAAAAATTCCACATTCAAACCAAAATTTTCACAAGTTTTTCTATTCCAAAGGAAAGTATCCCTCAACCAAGAATCAAGGTGTTTAGCCTAACATAATTAAATCTAAAACCAACAAAAATCGTGTTAAAAACATCAAACAATCAATAGACAAGAGAGTTACTAAAGCGAAGCACGATTCCGGCTTGTTGATTCCGTCTTCGTTCTTCGAGCGTCGTTACAAAAATCCGAAAAAAAATTATTCTAAAAATTGAAAAATCTGTTCTAAGCTCTCAATTATCTCCTAAAGAGGCTAATTTTTGAGTATCAAGAGGTATGGAGGCTGATGGGTAGGTTAGATTATATGTAGGAAGGAAAGAAATCAAGTTCCCAATATTTCCAAAATACCGCTGGCGATCGATCGCCATAAGGTGGCGATCGATCGCTAGCTCTTTTTTTTCGGCAAAATTACTTAGGCGATCGATTGCTACTCTTCTCGCGATCGATCGCCTAAACCTCGTGATCGATCGTTGTTTCGTGAATTTTGTTGCTCAACTTTTTGTCCATAGGCGATCGATTGCCTCCTCCATGCAGTCGATCGCCTCCTCCAAAATTACATTTTTAGCCTTTTTCTTGATCCACATTGAGTCCTTAATAGCTCCAAAGCTTTTCTTGACCTTTATTCTCCTTAGTTAGCTCGATTTCTTCGATTCCACCTACAATTACACAAATATACGATTAGGTAGCATATGTATCAAATTAACCATCAAAACATACCAAATCATAAACATTTAAATGCAATAGATGTGTCTATTTCTAGTCACATCAAACTCCCCCATACTTACTCTTTACTCGACCTCGAGTAAATCAGATAAAACTACAATATTTTTTTCTTGGCATAGCATCATAACAAACTAACTTATTCGCACTTTAATGCCTCAACAATTTTAAACATGCATAGTAATGAAAAGCGGTGAAAAGTTAATAATGGAACAAGTTCAATCCCTAAACATTTCATACCCAACAAAATAGTGAACGTGTGTGTGTGGTCATAAACAAGTGTTGTGTACATATTATAGATCCAAAAGATGCAAATCCACAATAGTTTAAGTCATACACTAACACAAGTATAAGCTCACTTGCACACTCTTCTCCACTATCTTAGCTACTTTGAAACACAAATCAAGTAGGTCTTTATTAGGTTGTAGCTTGGCCTAGGTATTGGCTTATGAAAGAAAGGAGAAAGACATGTCAAACAAGAGAGTATGATGATATGCACACTAAAAGCTTCTCTTCTCGCTTGAATTTTTCAACTTTTATCTCAACATTTTTTTCTACTTTTGTGCCTTGGCTCCCCTTGGAGTCATATTTTTATCTATTTTCTCAAGGCATTCCTTTTCTTTCCAGCATTCCATTCTTTTGACAATAAAGCTCACAAGACATTTGAATCATTGATAACATAAGGTCATGTGAATGAAACGCATCATACTCCCTTCAAAGGTATGGATAGAATTCATATTTAGGCTCATTAGGGAAGGATGATAAGCTAGTCAAAGAATGTCGAATGGGGGTCGTTTGTATGCTCAGCATACAACCATTCTTTTGCATTAAGGCTCAAAAAGGGTACTAGTGATTGATTTTCTTTACATGGTAGGCTTGAAAGGCTCAAACGCATCGAAGATTGCCTATATCACTTTCATGTTTGCAAGTAGTCTAGACATACGCCTCAAAGAGCATGTAGTTAAGTTCTAGCATGTATTAGAGACTTCTTAAGACTATCACCAAATTCACACAATCTTCACTAAGTTATGCACACTTCACAAGCCATGACAATAATGTGCTCAAAATATTCAACTACTATGTTAAAGTAAACTTTGCATTAGAGTTCAAAGTGTTCCAAGGTTAACAATTCACCTTTGTTCAAAAGCATGCATGATATCAATTAGGTTTCATCATGGGCTAGTGACTCTAAGCATGTGTTCATTACTAACTATGAGCTCAAAATTTTCAAAATTTTCGATTTGTTTTTGTATTTTTGTAATAGAAAAGCAATAACACACCACTAATCCCTCCCCCATACTTAAATCTTACATTGTCCCCAATGTAGGGCAAAAATACAAGAGAAGAGAAAAGTTTAACTACTAAAGCAAAAATAAATAAAAGGGAGAAAGGAAACTAACTCCCCTTGGGTTGCCTCCCAAGCAGCGCCTCTGTTTAACGTCGATGGCCCGACGCTAGTCCTCTATCAAGGTGAGTGATACAGTGTCGCTCTATCCTTCTTCTTCCACCTCAATATCTTCTTGATTCCTTTGAATTTCGGTTTGTTCGCCTTTGAGTGGGCATCCTTAGTCCTTGTTCCTCCTTCAACATATGTGGCTTGCTGTGGTCGATCCGGAGGGTGTTTCTTTTCAATGGTACGATCCTGCAAGTGAGAAGAGCGAGAGTCAACATTATCATGAATAGATAAAGCAGCAATAGTATGAACAGTATGCACAGGATGAGAATCTATACCTCCGTTATCTCCAAGGCCATCAGTAGCCTTTCCCATCTCCCACAATTCATCACTATCAAAATCAGAATCATATGCATCATTTATATCAATAGCGTAACTAGAATGCTCGTGAGTTTTAATGGGTTCATAGATATTAAATTTTGCAATTTCACCATTTGACTAGGATGTATCACCATTTTCCATGTCTAAAACATAGAAAGCGGCGGGGAAGACCAAATTTTCTATATGAACAAGTACGTCCTCTACTATCCCCCTAGGACTAACCGTGGACCTATCAGCTAATTGAATCACAATATGGTCTTGTTTCAAAGGTCCAGGTTTCAGTTGAGTGTAGATTGAGTAAGGCATGACATTAATTGAAGATCCTAAATCTAGCATCGCCTTCTCAATTCTAGTGGTTCCTATCACACAAGGAATAGATAACATACCGGGGTCCTTGCATTTTGTGGGAATGCTTCTTTGGATGACTGCCGAAACATTCTCACCTAGCTCGATCTTGGGGCACCCTTTGCGTTTCTTGCTCTTATCCGCTTTCCATACCTCTTTCAAGAATCTCGACCATCGAGGTATTTTCATCATTTCATCATGTAGTGGGGCATTTGCCTCACAGCGTCGGAAAGTGTCATAGAGTCCCTTAAGTCCAGCTTCTCTCCTATTATCCTTCAATGCAAGGGGAAACGGGGGTTCATTTTTGTACTCACGGAGTGGAGGGGACTAACCTCGCGGTTCCTCTTCTTGCATGGGCTCTTCAACGTCCTTCTCTTCCTTCATCTCCCCGTTCTTGTGTGGCGTCAGTACCACCTTTTCCTTATCTTCATCGCTACTCGTCTTCAAAGTGTTTGCACTCACATTTTCCCTGGGGTTCACAATTGGCTGCGATGGTAGTCCATTTGATATGCTCGTTTCAAGCTTGTTGAGCGAAGTCGCCAATTGTCCCATTTGCGTAGTCAGGCTCTGAATGCTCGCCCTCGTCTCCTGTTGAAATTGTAAGCTATTTTCAGCAATAACTTTAATAATATTTTCTAACCTGTCAGAAGGAGGGTGCACTGGAGGTGGTGGAGGTCTCTGATATGGCGGTCTATAGGGTGGAGGTTGGTGTATCTGTGGGTTGCCATATCCTTGGTTCGGATGGTCCCTCCACCCTTGGCTGTAATTGCTTGAGGGATTGTCATAGCCCCTTTGTGGTGGTCCTGGGAATCCTCACGCTGCATTCACATGCTCAGTGACTGTCTCTTGTCGTGATGGACATGCATCAGTGGGATGATTCACAGCTAGACAGATTCCACACGGCTTCATCTTCCCCACGTTGCCTCCTGCAAGATTACGCACAAGAAAAGTTAGATCAATCAGTTGTTGTTCCAAATTGGATACATTTACCTCTTTTCTTGGCGGTTGTCCATGGCGAACATGTCCAAATTGTTGGGAGTTGGCCGCCATGTTAGCTATTAAGTTCCTTGCCTCCCTCCGCTGTCTTGTCAATGAAAGCTCCTCCGCTTGCCGCATCCACTAAGTTCCTGTCACCAGAAAGCAAACCTTCATAGAAATATTGAATTAACAAGTGTTCACTTATCTGATGTTGTGGGCAGCTTGCACACAAATCGTTCCCAGTATTTGTGCAGCGACTCCATTTGGTATTGCTTCACACCGTAGATTTCTTTCCTTAAGTTAGTTGCACTTGAAACTGGAAAGTACTTCTCAAGGAAGACTCTTTGTAAATCAGTCCACGTGGTGATTGATCCAGAGGATTAGTAGAATAGCCAATCCTTTGCAGCATCCTTTAGCGAGAATGGAAAGGCTCAGTTTGATTTGCTCCTCTGTTACTCCACTCGGCTTCATCGTAGTGCATACCACGTGGAATTCCATCAAGTGTTTGTGTGATGCCCCGAATTTAATTAATTTCAATTTGGGCATTAATTATGTTTATATGATGAATTATGTTGATAATTGATTCATGTGTTGAAATTAATTATCTTGTTGAAATGCTTAGTCACATGGTAGGCGTGACCCGGGGTTGCATTTCAGGGTGCATGTTATACATGTTAGAAAATAAAGTGTTAACATGATTTAATTGTATTGTGTTGGAATCGAAGAGGGGGGGGTGAATGAGATTCCTTGGCTACTTTAGCTTTTTAAAATGAGTTTGCAAAATAAAAGAGTTTGCTCTTGCGGAAGGCTTAAGTCAATCGATAAATAAAAGAAATAAAGAAGTAAACAAATAAATAAATGCGTAATGAAATAAAGCGGTAAATGACAAGGATATTTGTTATAGAAGTTCGGCGATGAATCACCTACGTCTCCTCTTCCCGGTTAGATAACCTCCAACCGAGGTTCCACTAGAATAAATGATCTTGGCCTTGAGGGCTCAAGTTAGCCACAACCCACCTCTTCCCGAGTTTACAAAGCTCTTCCCGAGCACAATACTCTTCACCGAGTACACAAAGCTCTTCACGAGCTACCAACACTCTTCACGAGTCTTCTTGGCCTTAGGGCTCCAAGGATAGCCACAAACACATGCACCAACTTTACTTGTTGGCGACTTTACAATTTTCCAACTTGCTTGGTGTTGGAGGACCTTTACAAAAACTCAATCAAACACCTTCAAGTTGTACCAATACGAAGATCAAAACTCACACAACAAGAAATGAATTACATACTCCAATACACACAAATGTATGAAGTTTGCAATGCTAAAGTAATTTGAATTGATCAAGGCTTTCTTGTAGTTTATAGTCTTGTTCTTGCCTTCAAAAAGCTCCAAAAGATCCATATTATAGTGTGCCCCCAAAGCTCCTACTAGCCGTTGCTACACATAAGGCTTGAATCACGCCTCGATCGCCTCGGAAATCGCCTCGGGCGATCACATCGCCACCCTTTAACGGTCAAATCTGGTCCAGATCGCCTCGGGCGATCTCCCATCGCCTGGGCGATCGTCAATGATAAACAAGGCGTAGGTAAAGTTCTGGATCTGCCTCGGGCATTCCGTGCATCGCCTGGGGCGATCGCCCTCAAACAATGGCCTAGGAAGCATTCTGGTCGCCTGGGGCGAGCTTGACCATCGCCTGGGGCGATCTGATCGCTAGAGTGACACCGTGCCATCGCTTCACTCGATGGTGCGCAACATGGCTCGGATCGCCTCAAACTATGGCTCGGATCGCCTCATACTATCTCCCAGATTTCAACACTCTCAACTTTGTACTTTTCGACCATCTTAAGCTCGTTTATGGGACAGTGGTAAA